>PVJS01001444.1:23991-97964 GCA_004027185.1 Glis glis | reverse complement strand
TACTAACACACACACACACACACACACACACACACACACACACACACAGATATTTACACCCTTTGTGGGTAGGATCTGTGTGGTTCGGCTCTGGAAAAGGCGTTTGAATATAACCCTCGGGGATCTGGGCAGGAAGCAGAGGGCACTGAGGAGAGGCATGCTGCAGATTGAAGGCCACCTCCTCCAGGGCCACCAGTTGCCATCCGGTGATGCATCAGCATCCCTGCCCCTCCCTCTGCTTCCTTCCCTCTCCCCAGTGTTATCTCCGTGACACTTGTAGAGGCCTTTGCTAGAAGGATAAGGTTCCTGTAAGCTTCAGTTTCCCTCAAATACCCTGCCTTGCTGCTTGACCAGTGAAGAAGTATGGCAAGTTCCTCCTAGCCTTCATCCATTGGTGACCATGGGCAAGTTATTTAACCTCTCTAAGCCTAAGGGCTCATAATTATTTAATGAGAATGAAAGACTGCCTTTCCAGTTTTGTTATGAGAATTATTTCCTTTACTTGTGCCTAGCACTGAGCTTGACATAGGCTGGACACTCACAAAACATGGAATTCCAGTGGCCATTTAGCTTGGAGCTGATGCTCTTGCATGGTGTTTTGTGGTCCTGACTCAAACCCAAGTCATCTCTTGATGACTTGGGCCCGGCAGGTATGTGGTGCTACCCCTATTTTATTGGGAACTCTGCATTAACAGAGGCACTTGCCTGCTCCATGGAGTCAGAAAGAAATGTAGATTGGGCTTGAGACCCCGGCAGACTTTCAGGGAAAATTGTTTTGAGAGATTTCTTCCCAATGCCTTTGGCACTATACATAGATTTCAGCCATCCATGAACATGATTATGATGAGTTCCTTCTAAACCCCAGAGTTTGTTTTTCTGGGGGTAAGAGGGAGGCATCCCCAGCCTCTCTGTCTTTGGCCTGCTTTTCACATGAGGTCATGTGCACATACATTGGACCATATGGTGTCTGTATTTGTGCTGTGTTTTTGTTGGAATCTGTCTTTGTATCATCTGCAACTGTTTTCTCTATAAATATTTTAAATACTTATGTCTCTGTAAACATGCTCATTTTAATCTTCTGGCTGATCTACAACTAAAAATGTCCCACTTGGGTGTCCTTCTTATGTGTAGCAAACATTAATGATTGTTGTCCGTGAGTTATAATTCTTATGATTCTAATATCTTGAGGGTCTTCCAAAGTTTCTCTTCTAGCTCTTAATGACAGTTTTCTAGAATAATGGTTTGCAAAAGAAAAATTATTTTGTCTTTCCTGTAATTCTTAAGTACCTGAGACAATTCCAAGGTCCCATAGATTTCAATCCTTGAGATAATATTGGGGTGGCATAGCTGGTGATACTCCTGATGAATGTTAAATATTGCCACCAAATATGGAGGCAGTGCCCTGAATTCTTGGCTAGAACCCATGTAGCGGCTCAGGAGAATGCCTTCAAGTCATCACAAACCCATTCTTGTCAGTAGAAATTGAACCATTTTCTCCAGTGGATTGATTGTCCTTAAATTCAAGGACATTGTGTATCCATGTGTAAGAAGGTTTGCCTTTTTTTTTCTCTTACATGTGTAGTTTTTGACCTCTACAAAAAGAACTGAGAGATTTCATTTTATAATGATAAAAATAGCAGAATAATCTAAAACCATTGACTTATGTATGTTCAATCATTAGACTATTGAACAGAATAGTCTGATTTTTAACTGTACTGTCATTCAGGTAGGTTCTGTCTATAGGAACCAGACATCAGTTGTTCACTGCGGGGTTAACTTAATCGATGTAGATTTCTTTAATGTAGAGTGAGCCTTGAGTATTTCATTGGGAGTACCCTTTGGAGAATTCCACATCCCACCACTTGTGTGGGTCACCTTATCCAGACACTGGTACCCCATCCCTTCATTTTTTGCTGTACTCACACAACTCTGGAATTTTCCAAAGACCCTTTCTTGACAGTTTCTGAGATGCTCTGGGCCTCGCCTGGCACCCTATTAGTTAATGTTTGAGAATTCTGAGGAAGCATAAGCATTTTTCTCAAAACCATAGTTAAAGCAAACCACATCTCTAATCCAGTCTGGAACAGCAATTGATGCATTGAGGGCTGCACAGGATGGCAAATGATCCCTGTTTAATAGCCTGACCATGTGTTTTGTTTCCTGTTAGGAATAGCTTAACTTGCCTCCTTGCACAAACACAGCAGGATTCAAGATCTGTTGTTCTATGCCTGCTGTGATATTCTGTGCTTCTTAACTTATAGGAGAACTCCGGACCGCATAAATTAACTTCTTAAATGGAGGTCGATTTTCAGTATTTCAGGATGGACTGCTTTATTAATCGACCCACAGCCCAGTGTAAAAGGGATCCTGAATCCCTTTGCATTTTCATTTGTTTCATTGTTTACATTATATTTTGGGGAAATGAATGGAAGCATTCACTTATCTGAAGTTTGCCTGCCTGCCTTCCTTCCTTCTTTCATCCTTCCCTCCCTGCTTTCTTTTTTCCATCTTGTTCTTTAGGTATAAACTTTTGCAAGTAGAATTTGGTCTATCTCCTATCTCAGTGTAATCAGACTCCAACAATTGTGGGACATCATTTATCATTCTTTGCCTCATTTAACTTCCATACTTTGAACTATTGGATTAACTGTCACTGAAAATAGAGAATTGAAGGTTTGCAAAGCTGCTGTTTTCATAGAACTGCAGGTCTAGTGATTTTAGCATTGTGTTACAGTTACATAGCCAGTTAAATTGATGCAAATGCAGTGTGAAACTGAGAGGTGATAACTATTTACATTTGGTTCTGGTTTATGACTTTGTGGCTTTTACGTCTACTAGCTTTGCAATGTAAACTATCATTTCTTGTTTTGATGATCCTGTTTTTTCCTTATCATTTACTATTTTATAGGAACATATATAGTCACTTTTCATACGCATTCCCAAGTTGCGGATGTTAAGATTAATATACTCACAGTCTGAAAGATAGCAGCATGTAGACTACAATGTAAATTGTTCAGTCTATTTTGGAAGCAAGACGAGGGAAATAGAAACCAAAGCAGGTCCAGTCACTTCAGCTCTTCCCCTGGCCAGTGTGATGGACTTCATGGACATTTGAGTGATGGTATTATCACTCAACCAAAATCATACTTGCTTAACCAAATATTTTCTTCTCTGCTATATTTCTATATGAGTGTGCCTGTGACAGTCCAGAAAGGCTGCACTGCTGCTGAAGAAGGAGGTGAGCTTTGCAAATTTCACACCCATATGAGTCTTGGCTAACCCGTTTTCCATGGCTCTGTCCAACCCAGTGTTTGAGACTAATAAACAAATGAATGCAATATACTCAGGTTCAAAGTGCATAGCTTCCTAATGGCAGGATACCCAGCAGAGTAGAACAGGGGTGTTCTAGCTGGAGCCCCATGTGAGCCAATAGGCAACGCAGAGCGTTTTTTGGAAATAGGATGCTATTTGCATTTCTTATTATAAAGAAATAATGTGTTAATATTAAACAATCTCATAGTAGGTGTCTACTTGTGGGTTTTCTCCATTTTCATACTCATTTGAAGAATTATGTACTATTGTAATCAAGAAAAATTAAGATAAAAGCAAGTGATTCAACTTAATTGTTAAAATTTTCAAAGTTTTACAGTGTTATGCATGAAAATTGTTAAAAGTCTTCAAGAAACCATTGCCAGTATCTATCAAGAATTTTTATACTTGTATGCTTTGACCCAATAATTTATTTTGTAGAATCTAGCCTAAATTGATCAATGACTTGCACTTTTATTTACAATGAGGAAAAGAAGAACCAAAACACTCGGAAATAGGAAAGTGGTTGTAAAAGTCACTGAATGCCCAAAAGGTAGAATATTAAAAGCTATTTAAAAATTATGGGTCAAAGGAGTATGTAATAATGTAAGAAAATAAATTAGGTCTTCATTTATACTATTTATAAATAGCAGACTATCTCGCATGGAGCAAGTACCTTTGTTTATCAATATCAGAATATAACATTTTAGGCACATTATGCTATGTGTGTGGGTAAACATACAAATGTACAAAACAATATTGAGCTGGGCATGGTGGCACACACTTGCAATCCCAGTACTTGGGAGACTGCTACAGGAGGATCGCAGGTTCGCAGCCAGCCTTGGCTACTTAGTGAGGCCCTCTGCAACTTAGTGAGACCCTGTTTCAAAATAAAGAATAAAAAATAGAGCTGGGGGTGTAGCTCAGAGGTAGAATGCCTCTGGGTTCAATCTCCAGTACCAAAAAAAAAAACCAATATTGAAAGAAATGAATCGACATATTTAATGGTGGCTATTTCCTAATAGTAGAAGTATTCATTTTGTCTTCTTCTTAATACATTTATGTATTTTTTAAATCCTATACAATGAGGACATATTATTTTTATAGGTAATTATATTTATACTAATGAACTAATTGTATTGCCCACATATACATTAAATGGGATAGACTAATAAGGGTTCATTTAACAGTTGTTTGCTGAACCTAACTTTGTCAATAAACAAACAAAAAGTGGGGAGCCCCAACTCAGTTGTGGAAATACATATACAATTTCACTGATTCTTAGTATAGACAGCTATACTCAGAAGGGTGAAGGTTTATAAATAGCAGATTGTCTCACATGGAGCAAGTACCTTTGTTTATCAATAATCTTTATTTCCTACCAGAAAGAGAGGTCATATTTATCTTTAATCAAAGGTCCAGTCCATGTTGAATGCTTAGAGCAACATTGATCTGAGATTGGAAATACATAACAACGATAGGTGCTCGGTTAAACTCCAGAGTCAATCACCCCATGTGTGCCTTACTTGGTAAGTGTTGCCTGTCTTACACCTCTGGGTGGAAGGAAGGGCTACTTGACAGAAAGGTGGGGAAATGAAGCTGGGTGAGGATGGCATTTGGCTAATTTGCTGCTGGGAAAGTGTTGTACTGAATGGCGTAGTCTCTTGTGCTGTGCCTGCCATGATAGAGGGGAGGCATTCTCCCCAGTGGCAGGGGCAGGATGCCCAGTGGTTCTGAAGACCGGATTCTGAGTCAGCTGCAGGTGGAGTAGAGGCCCACCCTGCCAGTCCTCCCTTGTGTCCTTGGGCCCAGGGCACCATTACTTTGAGCCTCGACTTTCTTATTATCATACTGGGGTGAAAATACCTCCTTATAGGACTTTCCAGAGAAGTACATGGGCAGTGCTTGCCCAGTATGCAGCACACTAAGACTAATTTGATAAAGCAAAGGCAGAAATGGTTTTGAAATACTGATATAATATGGTGTTCTTAAAATATATATATAGCCAAATAGCTAGGTATTTATAAGGCTGAAAACCATGAATTGATTTTAAAATCTCTAAAATGTCTCTCTCTCCTCCCCCTTTTATTTATTTATTTTTGTGTTACAGAGCTTGAACCCAGGGGCACTGTACCACTGAGCTACTTCCCCAGCCCTTTTTATTTTTTATTTTGAGACAGACTCTCATTTAGTTGCCCAGGCTGGCCATCCTCCAGCCTCAAAATCTCTAATACCTCAATGCTTTCTAGTCCTAGACTTGACTTTTAGTGTCTTAGGAATTCAAAGTCTTCTTTCAAAAATTCTCATTTCTTTAAGGCATGTGAATGTTTTCAATTTATTTAAATCAAGCACAATTATAAATATGACTCTCTTGAGATATTGAAACAATGCCAGCTATTCATAACATTGCTAAAGAGAAACTGCCTTTTCTTTTGAAAGTCAAATGAAGAGGTGAATAAAAACAATGGAATTTAAAAAATTATTTTCATCTCAAGTGTTCTTGTATCCCCAAAGAAATACGAACACCCTTCTTCTATATAGAAATTAAGGCAGAGGATTTAGAGAAATTACTTCAAAAAGCTTAGTGAATTGGACTATCATGTCCTTAGTGTCAGCGTAACCAGTATTAAGCCTGGGGCAGTTTCAAAGAGGCCATCCCAGGACACCCACATTTCTGATTTTCTTGCTTCAAGATGCAATTGTGTAAGTCATTTTTATTGACCCAAAGATTATCTTCAGCACAACAAACTGAATTTCCATTTTAAGGTCTCTTCTGTATTTCTTGACCAACTTCGAACACCTGTATCCATCACTTGATACACTAGATACGTTTTTTGAAAAACAGTTTATGAATCTACACTTTGTGGTAGATTTATTACCCTAGAAGATGTGTCATTACATGTACAACTGAATGAAATACCTTAATGAATAAAGGATTAATAACTCAAAATATGTGTACTTTAGTCAGAAATACATTTTTATTGCATTACAGAGAACATACAAAGAAAACCATTTCAATTTTTTAAAACCACTATAATTCAATGACTAATTTGAAAATCAAGTTTTTGTCAAAATATAAATGTGAGTCAAGTCTATATCAAATCAATGCCAAATTACCATCAGTGACTTTAATCTGATTTCACTGATCCCCACATGAGGGCATTTCCATGAGTTACTCAAGAGAATACACTCATGAACTATGCATTCATAGACATAGCCTTTCTTTACTTTTATGGCATAATTTTTTATACAAAACAAATCTCCTTTCCCTTTATTGAAATTTATCCACCTGTATTGTTTCTGTACATTAAAATTGCAAATTAATCATTTTATGAAGCAACCAGCTTTTAGTTTTTATTACTAAATTGGGTCATGTATTTGTTGGTCTGGTCCTAGTTCAGCTGCTGGATCCTTTTCTCAGCCATAGGATTCACTTCTCAGACTCCAGATATTGGACAGCTATCTACTGCACATCTAAATGCACCCCAGTTCTGTGATAACCAAAGGGACCTCTCATGCCAAAGGATTTAACTGAAATGACCCTGTGAGGTAAACTGGAAGAGTTGTGCAATCATGTACAACAAGGCTGTGAAGAAGTTCAAAAACAGAGTTAGATGTTTATCCCTTCTAATTAACTAGAAGGATTTTGGAAAACCCAACAAAATTTCATGAGGTAGAAAAATGTCAGTCAAGAACTAATGCCATGGTATGGATTTTCTTTTTCCAGAAATGACTCACAGAATTGAACCACTTGCTGAATCATGAGCCCTGTGTGCTTGGATTAGACCCACCGCTACTTGCCCAGGCCTGGATCACATTAGATGATTTGGAGCCTGGACACTTGTGAAGCATCTGCCCCTCTTCCTGACTCCTTTCCTCCATAACAACTTCCTTCCCTATGTACTTCCCCCTCAAACCTCCATTAATATGTGTAGTCACAATTAACCACCCTAAATGCTTTCTGAATCACATTTAACCATGAAGGTCATGGCGTTGCATCATAGAACAAAGGAGAGATATTTTATATATTTTTTAATGTGACTCAGATGGAGAGACTGATAAAGTTCTAACTTGGTTGAGTAGTGAGTGGATTTCAAAGAAGCATGTGAACTTTTCTCCCCTACCTGGAAAGGTCCTTATGAGATTAGTCACACCTGCCAGATGGGCCAGGCTCTGTGTGAGGTGATTTTTCAATGATTCCACTTAACCCTTCCAAGAACTCTTAAGGGCTTTTCCTATTTTAAGGATGACTTGCTTGGTTGCCTCTTCCACTGCACTCTAAACTCCTGAAAGCAAAACATGACATTTGTCCTTGCACTACAAACAGGAGACTGAGGGTGGAATGATTCGTCCCTGGGCTCTGGCATTAGGTAGGTTAAGACTTGAATTTCCATGCTGCTGCCTTCTGTGACCTGGAGCAAGGTCCTTTACCCTTCATCTCTAATCCCTTCATGTGTTAAATGAGCACAGACAATTTGCCAGGTCTGTGTCAGGGTGAGATATAAGGCTACATAAATGCAATTCATATAAAGCATTGTTGGGTAATAAGAACCATGTATGGCAGTAGATATGCATATGGACAGATAGATGGAAGGAAAGACAGATGGTTGGAAGGAAGAATGGGTAAATAAAAATGACTTAACAAGCTTGGGTTACATGCTCTAGGATGTTAATTCAGGTCTGTTTGCTTCAAGTCACAGTGCTCAGGTAAGCTGTTAAAAAAAAGTCCTTTTTCTTTATCACTGTGATATTGGCTGTATATCATGAACCTTTGCCTGTCAGCAGCAGCACATAGACACCAGCTTCTTAGAAATTCCATACTGTCTCAGGCTAACCACATTGATATACAATATACAAAGATATTAACAGGAGCAGCCAGGCATGGTGACACATGCCTGTAATCTCAGTGCTTAGGAGGCTGATACAGGAGTATCACAGATTCAAGACCAGCCTCAGCAACTTAGCAAGACTCTCAGCAACCTAGCAAGATCCTGTTCCAAAACAAAAAAAAGGGGGGGCTAGGGATGTGGCTTGGAGGTAAAATGTCTCTGGATTCAATCAATAGTACCACAAAATAAACAATAATAATAATAGTAATAAAATAAAATAATAATAATAATAAGAAGAAGAAGAAGAAGAAGGGAGAAGGGAGAGAGATGGAAGGAACATGAGAGTCTTGTGACAGTTCTAGTACCAATTCTCTGTGACTCTTTTCCTCTCTGGGCCTCCTTTATAAAATAAATAAAAGAATGGCATTGGGATAAATTCATTCAGGGATCATTTGCTGAAGCACTTCTTGTGTACCAGGCTCTATGCTAAAAAGAGTATAGACAAAGAGGAATCATTCCTAGCTTCTGCCCTTGGAGTTCACAGGCTCTACACAATTTCCAGCCTTTCTTCCAGCTACAGTATTCAGTGAGTTTGCTGTATTAACAGTTTGCACAAATTTGGTCCTAGATGGTATCTTTGGTTGTCGAGTAAATATGATTATCTTTGTAGTGAAGTCTGAGAACATCTGGTTCCCATTTCCACTTAGTTAGGGAAGGTTTTATGGAGGAAGCAGCATTTCAGGGGGTCTTTAAACAAGGAGAAGGTTTTATCTCAGGGCCCTGAAGCTCTAGCTGTTGGCTGTGTTTGGGATGTGTCTGAACCATGTTTGTGAGAATATAATGTTTGGCCATTATACAAAGAGAAGGAGCAGCCAGGCATGGTGATGCATGCTTGTAATCTCAGTACTTAGGAGGCCGAGACAGGAGCATCACAGGTTCAAGACCAGCCTCAGGAACTTAGCAAGACTCTCAGCAACCTAGCAAGATACTGTTTCAAAACAACAACAACAACAAAAGGGCTAGGAATCACTTATGTGTCAGACTGCATCATGAATCTTGGCCAAAATTCAAAGCCTTGTGATAATTCTCATTGTAAGTAGGTTGTACCCTAGTAAACAAAGCAGTTTCCAAGGTAGCTTTCGGATATATTAATCAGAAATACTCTCTTGACTGTGGCTGCATGTATATACGTGTTCCTACTCAAAGACACTGTCCTCCCTCTATCTAGTCGTTTTCTTCTAAACTAAATTCCCTGCTTAATGGCATATCTTAGAATCACTGGGAAAAGGGAAACAACACCAACCTTTTCCTGAATAATAACTATTTTATTATAAGAAAGCTGTTTTGAGATTTTCATATAGATGTTTCAACATTTTATCCAGAATTATCATTCACAAATTTGTCTTCAGGTTGTTAAAAAAGAGAACAAGAGAAAACAAATTCAACAATCTAGTTCATACAAGATGTAGTTAAAGTTCAAAGAGAAAAATCTGTTTACTTTTTTATTTAAACAACTTAAAATGCTGAAAAGTCTCATAAGAATTCAGAATCTCCAAATCTCAAATACAAGTAATTATGATTCACTAAGAAGAGAGAAAATGTCTTGGCCAAAAGCAAAATATCATTTATGTAGCATTCTCATGTATTGAGTGGCTACGCTTTACCAAGACAATCAAGGGGGAAACGAAATGAAATGTTAAAGAGTTTATTTATTACTTCTATCTTATTCTCTACTGCCATTTTGTTGGAGACATATTACTTAGGATTCAGGCATCTTGCAAAAATGTTGAAAAATGCCAGTGCATAATAGAAATCTAAACAATGGTTGGTGTTCTTAATTTGTCTAGATTTTTAGAGTGAAGCAGTTCATCTGGGTAGTGTCATAAAAGATAATTCATATTGCTTTCACTAAACGTGGTGGTGTACGCCTGTAATCCCAGTACTTGGGAGGCTGAGACAGGAGGATCGCAGGTTCGCGGCCAGCCTCAGCTATTTAGTGAGGCCCTCTGCAACTTAGTGAGACCCTGTTTCAAAAATAAAGAAAAAAAAATAGGACTGGGGTGTAGCTCAGAGGTAGAGTGCCCCTGGGTTCAATCCCCAGTACCAAAAAAACAAAACCAAAAACAAAACAATGCCTGCTTTTTCTAAATCCCTCACTATACAGAGGATCCAAAATACTTATAGTCAAATATTAACCCAGAACATACAAACTTTATTCTGATAGTACTTTCAATGTCAAAATGTTACCATGGCTTGTTTAAAGGACTATTTTATCATTGTGTAAAAAGGATTTTAAATATAATTTATAATGTATTATTATTATTTTAACTAGCTTATTTTAATTTTAGGCATTAATTTTCACTGCAAGCATATGCCATTGGGTGGTTTTATTTATGAAATGCTTTCTATAGACGAGAATTTATGGAGATGTTCTTATTATTAAAAGCTTCAGTCATACAGAAAGGAGACCAAAAATCATACATGTACTTACCATCCAGATTTAAGAAATATATTTAATTATATTCACTTAAGGGTTATATTTTTGACTGATAATTTGTTTGTGACGGAGTGAAACACTGCACATATTGGTGGGACTGCCATGAGCTGACTGTCCTTCTGTGGTAGATCACAGCTCTCCTCAGGTGACTGGCAAAGCACAGCCTCTCTGTCTCAGGTTCCAGCAGCTTCTCCTTGCCCCCCTTCCTGGTAGGCACTGCTCTCTGCTTTCCCTTTCCTGGTGTAGCTGTGCTCTTTGTCCCCCTTCCCTGGTGTAGCTGTGCTCTTTGTTCCCCTTTCCTGGTGTAGCTGTGCTCTTTGTCCCCCTTTCCTGGTGTAGCGGTGTTCCCCTTGTCTCTGGTACCCAGGCACCAGTGGCTCTGCTCCTTCAGAAGTACCCTGCGTTCCTTTATATTCATATATATCTATCTTTCAAGTAGTGCCTTTATTAAACTTTCCTCCAGCCACCAATTTGAGAGTACTCTTTGATTTCTGCTGGGCTCTGACACCTGAAAGTCTGCCTCCTGTCTGTGTCGATACTACTTTATCATAGGTGTATGTACATATACACAGTAGACAGCATTGTTTTGTTTGTTTACATTTTTACATAAATGGTTTTACACTGCCTGTATATTTCTGCAACTTGCTTCATTTTTCAAATGTTGAAATTTATTCATGTTGTCATTTGAAGATTTTGTCATTTAGGTTCCATAATTCAGGTTCCAAAAGTAATCTAGGAGAATTACTCTTCGAAGTTGTCAAAGATATATATGTACATACACATACAACCATATCACCAGTAGTGATGTAGGAGTGTTTCTGGATCTACCAATGTAAGGAGCTACACTTTCTTTCCTTCTCATTTCAAAATGGCTTTTCAGATCACTGAGGAAGTTGTTGAGCCAATGGACTTTTAATTATGCATGCCTATGTAAAGCCTCTCAAAACTGGCCACTATTAAAGCACATAGCAAATAGCCTGATTAGCACTAACAGTAGTAGAATATAAAGAGTATGAAAATACAAGTCAGGTGTGACCATCAGCCAAACAGTCTGCTGATGCTGGGCTCTCTTTGTGAGATGATAGGATCTACTTTCTTCATCTCCTGGCGGCCGCCTCTGTGTCCACTGGCTTGGGGAGGGGCTGGGGTTCTGCACTGCACGTCCCACTCTTCATACCCCAGTTTGTGCTTACCATCTTCTTTCCCTGAAATCTCTGCCCAGTATTAAGAATAACAATGGTGATGATAGAAGGAGGTGGGAGATTTGGGGAGGGTAGGTTGCCAATGAAAGGGGTAGGCACAGAGAACTTTTTTGGTTGTGGGTAAGAGAGAAAGATCCAGGGATTTGAGCTGTGGAGAGTCTCTACATAGCCACATCTTCTACTCATTTCCCCTTTTCCTGCATCTATGTTTTCCTCTTCATACTGGTGCTCTAACTAATCTGTACTGGGGGTCATTTCAGTGATCTCAACCACCTTGCTCGACCCTTGTCATGGAGTATGAAATGGAGGATCTGGTGGCATGTGTTTCTACCCTGTCCCCAATATCCCTCATTATGTGCCGCTCAGAGAATGACCTTTAAGAATTCCCAGGTCACTGGTAAACTTTGTGGACAGAGAAAAGGATGCCCAAGGAGTTGGCTTCCCTTTTGCTCACACTGAACTTGAGAAAGTGGATAGGAAAGGACATTGCCTTCACTGTACTCCTCAGTCATGTTCTCAAGTCCTTCACACCTTAAAGAATCAGTGATTCTCCTTTTCAAATGTGCCATCTGATATTTAAAGAAATACACAGCTGTGTCTCTTAGTACTATTTCTTTCCTCTCAATGCAGAGGGTATTGGCAGAAGTAATAGTTGATACAGCCTGTGCTGCAACTGAGCAGGAATCTAAATGACATCTAATGTCA
This sequence comes from Glis glis, assembly GCA_004027185.1. Classification (NCBI taxonomy): domain Eukaryota; kingdom Metazoa; phylum Chordata; class Mammalia; order Rodentia; family Gliridae; genus Glis; species Glis glis. Next base: position 85,422 of record PVJS01001444.1, on the reverse strand, counting down.
TTTAAATACTTTTTTGTGGTACTGGGGATTGAACCCAGAGCCATTCTCTCTCCAAGCTATACCCCCACCCTTTTTGTTATTTTTTGTTTTGAAACAGGGTCTCACTAGGTTACTGAGAGTCTCGCTAAGTTGTTGAGGCTAGTCTTGAACTTGCAATCTTCCTGTCTCAACCTCCCAAGTACTGGCATCACAGGCATGCACCACCAGACCTGGCTTACATTTTTAACTGGAAAGACTCATAGTCTGGAAATGGCTTTTTATATCCCTAGACATTGTGCCTGCAATTTACACTAACTTCCACTAGAGGGTGATAGTGTCTTTCCATGGAGCACAGGTTGATGTTATTGCAGGTTCAGTTGAATAGAAAACAATAGAAATGCAGCTGTGTACTTACAGGTAATACATACATATAGGATATTTATGCAGTGTAGTATTATATGTTTGTATTATGTACTCCATTAGTATAGTCAATATGATGATCAACTTTAATAAAACACACAAACATAAAAGGAGCATAGTATAGCAGAAAAATGATATCTGAGGAGCATTACTGAACTAGCTTTTGTTCTTGGCTCAGAACCAGTCTTCCCCAGCAGGGCTCACCATTTGTGCACAGCATTCCCTTTGAGCCCAAGCCTCCAGGGCTGAGCAGATCTGGCAGGAGACTCTGCTGAAAACCACCTGGCTGCCCTCTAATGGGCTGCCAAGCGTACTGCCCTTGATTCACTTGAATGCCTTCTCTGGGCCAGGCCCAGCTCGCCTCCTTTCTCTGGGACTTGGCATTCACCCCCTGAGGCTCCCAGCTGCAAGAGAAACAGAGGGTCCTGATGTTAGCACTGGCAAACTTCCTCTGAACCGGGATGTGGAGGAGGCAAGCAGAACAGATGTCCTTCAAGAGTGGAGGTACCCAGGCAGCACTGTAGTCACCACGGTTCCCAATCTATGGGGAGCTGTGGGGCACTGGCACCCTTCTCCAGGCCTGCCCTCTTTCCCTGCATGCTTTGTCCTTGTGTGGCCAAAAGCTAACTCTGATTCTGCATCTTACCCAGGCTCTTTTTTCAAAGCAGCCAAACTTTGATTATTCATTGTAAATATTTCTCATAAAATCCTAATGACAACAGTTTTTATATGATCATGAAAAGTGGTCATCTCCCCCAGTGTTTTCTGATATTATTCAGTATTTGACTACTTTGTGGGTACCCAAATGTATGCCCATGTGGGAAAGACATACAACCACCCATCTGGAGAATGTTGGGATCTTTGCTCTTTGGCCTTTCTGGCTTCAGAACTTATTCTGAGTTATGCATGGCACTTGGGGCCAGCTTAATGGGTATCTAGAACCATCTAGGTCATTTGTGGATCGAATTGTCACCTGTGTGATTTGGGACTCTTCTAAGAGTCACAATCCAATTCATGTTTATTCAGGCAAAAAGAGAAAACTTATTGGCTCAAGTAACCCAGAAATGGAGAAAAAAAAAAAAAACATGGATGGAGTTGACCTTAGGGATCAAGATCTCCAGAGCTCCAGAGGCTGGTTCCCTCCCTCCCTGCCCCCTTCCTCTCCCTATCCCTTCCTTCCTTCCTTCCTTCCTTCCTTCCTTCCTTCCTTCCTTCCTTCCTTCCTTTCTTCCTTCCTTCCCTCCTTCCCTTCCTCCCTCCCTCCCTTCCTCCTTCCCTTCCTTTCTTTTTCTTCTTCTTCTCCTCCTCCTCCTCCTTTTTCTTCTCTCTCTCTCTCTCTCTCTCACGCGCGCACACACACACACACACACACACACACACACACACACACACACACATTTCTGTTAACTATATTTCTTATTATTTTCAATATAATTGTTTCTCTGTGGTGAGGGGACAAGATTGTCAGGGTTACGTTCATATAACCATCCAAAAAGGAGAGAACAGCATCTTTGCCAGTAGTCCTAGGTAGGAGAAGGACACAAATCCCATTTAGCCTCGCTTGACTCCTGTGCCTAATGAATAAGCCAACCAGTGTGACCTAGATGGGGCATGTGTATGTGTGTGAAGCCCTCTTGTTGGCACAGCCAGGGTGGGATGTCTAGCCATACACTCAGGGTGAGGGAGGTAACTGCCATGAAATTTTGTGGCTGGAGGTAATAAGAGGATTTCTCTAAAGGAAGTGGGTAATATTTGCAGAAGAAGGAAAATAAAAGTGCTAGACAACTGAAATAATATCTACCCTTGCACCATTCCATTTATGAATATCCTTACTCTAAAGTAAATGGAATGAAATAGGGAACTTCTTCCTGGTTCTTAAACCTGCTTTCAGGAAGCATGCTGAATCTGTCATATGAAGCCTGACAGCTATAAATAAATTCCAGAAATGTTTACTTTAGTTGAAGCTAGACTTGAGGAAGATGGCCTCTCCACTCACGAAATGAGAGCCAGGGTGCTTCCCTTCTCCCACAGCTCTTTTCCCCTGCCTCATTGTTTTTTCTCCCTATGTGGACTTGGAATTCCTTGGGGATCAGACACAGGTTTTTTTTTTTTTTCTGGTGGTACTAGGGATTGAACCCAGAGGCATTCTAGCTCTGAGCTACACCCCCAGCCCTGTTTTTTTTTTTTATTTTGAAACAGTATCTAAGTTTCAGAGAGCCTTGTTAAGTTGCTGAGGCTGGCTTTAAACCTGAAATCCTCTTGTCTCAACCTCCCAAGTACTGGGATTACAGGTATGCACCACCACGCCCAGTGTCAGACCCAAGTCTTATTCCTACTAGCTGTCTTCACAGCTCCTGGCATGGAACTTGGCACAAAGCTGATGCTTCAGCAAGATTCAGCAAGAAAAATCAATGAATAATAAGACCAGGCCAGCAGCACTGTGGAGCTACCATAGTGTTTTCATGTGACCTGGGGCCACACCCAAGGGCCGGCCACAATGCCAACTGGTGCCATCAGTGGGAAACTCATCAAGCACTAAGAGCAGAGGCCTGACATGATGACACGGATCTTGCACATGAGTCTGAATGCATATTCATATAAGCCCACATGTGTGATTAACTTGGGAAGCTGACAGGAAGCAGTCAATCTGTTGAGCAAGTTTGTGTTTTATAAACCAGATGTTCAGTATTATTATTCATCATTTCCTTTGATACCAGAACAGTCTCCATTATGTAGCCTAGGAAATGAAGGATATGGAATAATATACACTTATTATACAACAGAACACCACAACCAAGCATTTCAGAGGCCTGTTCAAAGCCTGGACAAGTGTAATTGAACAGCAATTCATTTTAAGATTACCACTTGGACTTGAGTTAATGGGATTTTGCCCAAATGGACCATGGTGACCCCATCTCCTGCTTCTACCCTTTGAAAAATGAATGTTGACTCTCTGTCTGCATTTTTCTTGGAAGCCACATGTATGAATCCTAAATAGGGCTCTTGCCTCAGCAGCAGCTACAGGTTGGGGATGACAAAAAAGCTGGGACCCCCTAGTGTGTGTGTTGGGGAGGCAGAGGGTGTCTGGCCATGGTTGGCTGCATAACTTCTGCTTGGTGGTCTGGAAAAAAACCCTTGCCCCTGGCTGCTGTTTTCTATGGCAGGAGTACAGAATGCCTTTTGATCATAAAGTGCTACAGTGCAAATGAACTTTCAAATTGATTTCCTTCTCCATGAAATGTTTAAGATCCGCCGAGTCTAGACCTGTAGAGGCTGGAAACAATGGGGCTAGTGGGTGTAGATGAGGATCTTAATATTGTGCAAGTGCTGTTCATGGGCTCTTGCCAGCCCTTGTGGCCATATGATGAGCTGGTATACATGGAAAGCCTACAGGTTAGGGTCGTGACCAAGCCGGTTCAAACCAGAGCCAGAACTTCCCCTAGAAGAAGAGTACATGAGATCATAGTTCCACATAGGAACTCAGACCAGACTGGACACACTGTATTTCCTTTGTTTACCTGGGGCCAGTTACAAATGAGTGGTTTCAGTATAAATGCAATATTATAGGATTTTTTTAAAGTAATGATGCGGTAATTACACTTGGAATTAGCCTCTAAGTGAAGTCGATACTATATTCTGGCTTAATATTTAGAAGTTCGTTTCCCATGATCTTGTGTTTGTGCCAGGACAATTACTAGTGATTTATAACTGATTTTCCACTGGTTGCAGGAGAAAAGCTTCATTTCTCACTATTCTCAATGGTATGTTTTGATTTCATCCATGATACATGTTGGCATTTCTTGAGATTTTGATTTGGGTTGCAGAATGGAAGTTGTCCAGGGATGTGGATCAGCTGAAATCAGTTCTCTATATAGCATTAAGGATTAATCAAGGAGTCAGAATATGGGAAGACTGCTAAATCTAAAAGAACTGTTTACCCTGGGTTGGTTCTGCCTTTGAAAATGACCTTGCATGCCTCCGTTGGTGGCCATAGTATACTCTAAGTATTTTTAGTAAGATGTTGGAACTGTGTCTCCATAAACTCTTATATACTATATATACTGAGACTTGTTTTCTGACTGTCAACATCATTTCATAGTTAATATTGTTTGGTTATTAATTCTGATTAGGTAAATTTGTTTATGTGTTCTAATACTCAGTAGGTACATAATCACCATATACATTAATCAAGGTTCTCTAGAAAAATAGAACCAATAGAAGAGCCTATATAGAGAAGCATACATGCATGTGTGTATGCATATTTATGTATATGTGTGTGTGTGTGTGTGTGTGTGTGTGTATGCTCATATGTGTGTATGCGTATGTGTCACACAGAGGTTTATATTAAATAATTGGTTTACATGACTGTGGAGCCTAAGTGTGAAATCTATAAGATGGGCTGATAAGCTAAATATTTTAGCCAAAGTTGATGTTGCAGTCTTGAGTTTGAAGGCAAATTGGAGGCAGAATTCCTTCTTTCTTGCTAGATCTACCTTTTCTTTTAATACCTTCAACTGATTGGATGAGACCCAACTACATTATGGAGGGTAATCTACTTTGCTCAAAGTCTACTGATTTAAATCTAAGTTATATCCAAAAAATACCTTGCTGGCAACCATGTAGACTGGTGGCTGATCAAACAAGTAGGCACCATGACCTATAGAAACCATGACACCATGAGCTCCTGGCCCTTAGGGACCATGAGATTTGCCTCATCTTAATTTTCATGGAGAAATACAGATTCATCTTGATATAGATGTGAACCCAATAAAAACATGGCTCCCTCTCTTCCTGTTGGGATTATTTCTAACCCTTTCCAGCTTCTCTTTGGCTGTCATGATCACTGATAGGGAAGAGGTAGAAAGGACTGCCTTGTAACAGTGCTTCTGGAACTACTTACTAAAGTAATGGTTCACATTCAGAGGATCTAGAATGGGGCCTGGGATTATGCATTCCTAACACGCACTCCTCAGGTGCGGCTCTCCCACGTACCACATGGCAAGCACTGATGTCCTGTGGTGCCAAGAATGTATTAAAAGAACAGGGGAAAAGATTAACTGAGTTTAGTGACTTTTACTTAAGAGATAAGCCAATCCCTGCAGGTATCGATGACTTAGATTTTAGAGTCTTTTCTTTATGATGCCTCTTCGCAAAAAGTCTGAGGGAGCAATACCCGATTATTCCATGGCACTAAAGCTATGGAGAAGGAGAAAAACATCAGAAAACACTCTGGACTGAAAATGATGTATTCCTTTTCACAGAGTGCTTCATTTAGGAGCCTTGGGTGGACTGTGAAACCAGAAAGTTTCTTTCCTATTGGACCAGCTGGGCCAGTTGTGTTACCTGTCAGCAGTACCACAAGCCTGGGTCTGTCTTTGGACTCTGCCTCTCACTAGCTGTGTGACCTTGAAGGCAGGGAAAGGAACCCAGCATCCTTTGATCACCTCTATATGCCAGGTGCCATGCTGGGCAGTTTCACATTTTATCGTCACAGCAATGTTACTGGAGAATAGTTGGCATTCTTTCATATGAGGACATGAAGGCTTAGCTAGTGCAGCTAAGAAAAATTCAAAGCTGAGAAGTGAAGCCAAGTTTGTCTTGGGCTCAAGCCTACTGGGTTCCAGAACTGTTTCTCAATTTGTTGCTGGAACACAGTAGGTATCCCTGCCTGTCTCCTTCCCAACACTGTATGAAAAGCAAATGTGACCATGGCCTCCAAGTGCCTGTGTGCAGTTCAAAGGGTTATAGACATGCATCACATGCCCTATTTCAAGAATTATTCACTCAGAAATGCTTAGCTCCTTAGTTATCATTTTTGGGGTCATATGATAAAGTTATGTTTTATTTTATTTTTTATTTCACTTGTTTTCCATCTGGGTTTAGCATTTCAGAATCTATAGAGATAAAAGGGCATTGAATCACCTACTTTGGGGAAAATAAGTACTTTCAGAATCTGTGGTTTTCAGCGGGGGCAACTTACAAGACCCCTTCTGCTTGTGTGTTCTGATCCTCGATTTTTACTTTAAGATGACACATCATTACTGCTCTTATTGAACATAAATATCTGGGAAATAAAATAGTAAAATCAGTCTGTTGTAATAAATCACTAAGATCCAAACAAAGCTTTATTTGAACCAATACGGCGGAGTCAGAGAACAGATCAACTGTGGTGAATGATGCTAGGCAACTTTGTTGCCCCAGCTGGTGGCTAGACTCAACTGCAAAGTAGGCAGGAAGACATTGCCCTCCCTCCCTGCTAAAGGCTCAAGTGGGCACTGGCCATTCTTGGGTCAGCAGAATGTGATGGTCATGGGGGATGGCCCCTAGCACTGAAGTTTCCAGAACATTCTTGGTAACAATCTTCTCTTTCTCCATTCAGCTTGCTGATGATCAGGGCCTCGTCCTGATGACCACAGTGGCCATGCCCGTGTTTAGTAAGCAGAATGAAACTGTGAGTATGGTGGCTGCATTTCCCACTTCCCACTAGGAAGGTTGACTTCTCAGACCCCTTCTCCTTTGAGCTCTGGTGACTTTTCCCCTCTAAGGACAAAGGGTCTATTAACTTTTTCTTATTGTTTCATCCTACTGGGAGATCCACCAAATGCAACATAAATGAGAGGAATGCAAGTAGGCATCAGTTTAGAGTTTGTAGCATCTTCAGCCCTTTTCCAAACTGTAAGTGTTAAATAACCAGAGGAGGGGAAGCCACGGAGGATCTTTGATTGTGATGGGCTGACCTCTCTTCAATTTATAGTTATCCGCCTTGTAGTCATTTCTGAGGGCCGTGGTAACAAAGTGCCACAAACTGAAATGGCACAGAGAACAGAAACTTATTCTCTCATGGTTATGGACGCTGGAAGTCTTAAATAAAGGTGTTGGCAGGGCCATGTTTCCTCCAAAAGTTCTAGGGAAGAACTTTTGGGGCCCCAAGTATCCCTTGGCCTGTGGCAGGCTCGTTCCACTCTCTGCCTGTTTTCCCATGGCTTTCTTCTTTTGTGTGTCTCTGTCTCCTCTCTCCTGTAAGAAGAGAAGTTTTGGGGCCCACCCTAAATCCAGGATAATTTCATCTCAAGATTCTGAACTATTGTATCTGCAAGGACCCTGCGTTTCCAAATAGAGTTACATTCTGAGGTTCTGAGTGCACATGAATTCACAGGGACATTATACAAACATGATAAGCCTTAGAAGAAACAGACATCAGCAATTTGTATATTTTTTTGGGTGGCACTTCTAACATAGGGAATTTCAGTAAATCACAGCAGCCCCCTGCCTTCAAAACTGAGACCCTGGAGGCCTATTTCTTTACCTTGGTCCTTGTTTCCAACTTGCTGCTAAAATGCTAGGATTATTATCTTTCTTCTGGCCCATTAGTGTCTCTGTCCTGGGCACCAGATGGCAGTGTAAATTGAGAAAGCAGTTGCCATGCTGTCTCTCCTGTAAAAAGTTTCCATAAGAGAAACTGGTTCATGATTAGAGTCCTTAGCTGCTGAAACAGCTGTGCTTCTTCACATCGGCTTTTCATTTTTAGGAGGAAACAGAGAGAGGGGATGGAGTGTCTTGATATGAGTGTGTCTTAGGGGTTGTGGTTGATGTTTGGTCTGAGACACTACCCTCCTTGGCTAGTAATATGTGGGGTGGAGGGTACAGGATAGAATTGGTCCTTCTTGGTGATCTGGGTGAATCTTCAACCTCAGTCTGGGGAAGGCACTGGAGAGGGATCTATGGTGAGTGGCTTCTTGTGAGGTCCTATTTCTTAGGCCAAGTTGACTTTCAGTTATTATTGTTCAATGTTTGTTTTCCACAGAGATCAAAGGGCATTCTTCTGGGTGTGGTTGGCACAGATGTCCCAGTGAAAGAACTTCTGAAGACCATCCCCAAATACAAGGTAACATATGACTAACTAATGAAATCAGAGCAATGAGAGACCAGGAGCCTCATTTCCTTGGAAGTCAGGCTCCAAATGCCACTTCCCTTTAGAGCACGTTCTTATCACCATCATAACCTAGTGTGCTGTCCTTGAACCATCTGCACAGTTACTTAACAGATATCTTATTATCTTCTGTAACCTCAGTTTAAGGACCTAATATGAAATCAACAGTTTTGGCATGATTGCTGTATTTCTCTGATACGTGGAGGGTATTGACATGACTGTTTTGCCTGTAAAAAGATGGCATGGAGAGCTGGGCATGGTGGTGCACACTGGTAATCCCAGTACTGGAGAGTCTGAGATAGGATCACAGTTCAAGGCTAGCCTCAGTAACTTAGGGAGACCCTCAACAACTTAGCAAGACCCTGTTTCCAAATAAAAAATCAACAAAGTGCTAGGGGTATAGCTCAGAGACAGAATGCCCCTGGGTTCAATCCCCAATACCAAAAAAAAAGGGGGGGCACGGAGAGTCCTTGGATAGTGCCCCATGTTCCTGAATGGAGAGGCAAGCAAGCAAATTAACAGGTGAGAAGTCCCCTCCAAGCCCATCGCAGGCATAGAGTTCTTCCCTAGGGCTCTCTGAAGGTGAGGACATGAGAGGGTCAGAGCACAGCCCCCACTCTAGGTCCTGTGGGCTCACTGGGCAAAGGACTGCACCGACGGCACAGGGATTCAGCCTGCATCCATTCCCTCCTCCCTCACACCAAGCAGACTGGCTCGCCAATCCCCATTTCAGCCCACTCATAGATGGTGAGAATTCCTCTGCCTCCATGGGGAGGAATAGGTAGGAATCTGGGACTGTTGGCTGCCAGGGTCCCTGCCTTAGCCACCTTCCCTGATTTGCTGAGGCCTGATTTACCTTGGTTGTGAGGGGTCAGTTACCCTTCCTGGACTTCAGGTAGAGGAAGGCAGTGGCAGCTCTGGTATCCCCAGCTCCATTATTGATGAGGTATGGAAAAGTCCCACAAATTCTCAGTTATCCTTCTGCCAAATGGTGATAGGCAGCTACATTCACCAAGTAGACTTAAGCTTTTAGAAGCATGGGAAGACGTCTGGTTGATCCAAACCCATATAATCAAGTGTTGGAAGCAGGTCCCCAGAGACTAGAGCCAGGAATAAGGGGAGTGAAGGGGCCTCTCAAGAGAGTTGATTTGATTTTTGTTGAAATTCCTCAGCCTAGATATCCAGAATTGCTGACCAACTGTTCAAGGAAGAATGTCTACCTATAGAGAATGTTTCCAAATAATTCTTAAGCTTCTTCTTTCACATGAAGAGATAGCAGAGACCCAAGCATAAGGCCACTGCTTGATACATTTCTGATAAATCAAGGAAGAATGGATATAATAGGGAATCATTAATGATTACCCAATGGGTCAGTTTCTCAAAGATTCCTCTACTGGTTGGTAAGCTCTTGATAGCATTATGACTTAATGATAGATAGACAGTATTTTTGCCCCCATTTTACAGCCTAAGAAACTGAGGCACAGGAGGCTTAAACATCTTGCAGGTTTTGTACCTTGCAAGTGGGAAAGGCATGGTTTTTAATTTTTATTTATTATTTTTTATTTTTTTTTTTGGTGCTCAGGATTGAACCCAGGGGTGTTCTACCTCTGAACTACACTCTCAGCCATTTTTTTAAAATTTTGAAACAAGGTCTCATGAAGTTGCTGAGGGCCTCACTAAATTGCTCAGGCTGCCCTTGAAACTGTGATTCTCCTGTTTCAGCCTCCCAAGTACTGGGATCACAGTGATGAGACACCATGCCCAGCAAAAGCCATGATTTTAGCCTCCATGATCCCAGCACCACTAGGAAAAATAAGAGCACTGACAATAATAGTGATAGTTAAAACAATAGTCAAAATATTAAAATAAAATAATGGTAATAATTAAAATACAGTGGAACATTTATGAAACTTCTTCCTGGGTGGTCTGTGTTTTCAAAATTCCTTTTTACATGCACTATTCCCATTGAATCCTTATTACACTCCCATGAAGTGTGTATCATTTGGCCCCATTTTTATTTGAGGATATGTGAAGTAACTTTCTTCACATCACTCACCTACTAAAAGATGAATAAAACAAAGTGTAGCAATAGAATAGAGGAAAATCAGCTTCGGGAAATTAACCAGCAATGTTTGAAACTCAGGCCCTTGTGTTTTATGCTTCCCCAAAGGTCAGTCTGAGAACCAGAGACACAGGTATGGCATGGGTTGACCTAAGGCATCTGTCCCTCCTCCAGTTCCCATAAAGAGTCTTGGGAGAGTGTGCATGTCCACCAGGGAGAGCCATGACCAACAGGAGAGGAGAACTCCAGGGGATAGAGTTCCGGCCACACCTTGCCCTTCTCATTAACACCTTGTAAAGATGAGTCAGCTCTTGGCTCTTGGGGTTTTCCCAGAAGATAGAATTCTTTCTTTCTCCCTTAGCTTCATAGATTTTTCCCACAAGCAATCAGACTTCCTGTAATTTTTATTAAGAATTCCAGACACCCCAGAAATAATTTCCAGACACCACGGCCTCTGTTACCATAACGAGCCATTTTATAATTGGGTTCACTTCGTTAGCCCGAAGGCTCTCCGCTTGGAAGGGAAGTGCTCCTTTCCCCAGGCTGGGGCCTGGGCGGCTTCTGGCCTCCAGGGGAGTGGGCTTTAGGTCCAGGGCCCATTTGGCAGCTCCATGCTGGAAGGCCTCTGTCCAATCTGTTCTCTATTATTCCACCGGACTGCTCTTGTGAATGGAAGGAGGACCAGCTCTTTTCTGCATGGAAGGGGAGTTCGGGATTTCATCAGCATATTGATTTGTGGCCAAAACCAAGTGTTGGTCATTGTCATATTGTGAGCTTTTGATTCTGAGAGAGACTCATCCGTAGGATGTGTTTAGAGGTTCGCATGGACTCAGATAATGGCCAGACTCCAGGGAGACCTAATGGACAGGCCTGTGGATTCTACCTCACAATGAAAGAGTGCTTGTATGGGGTTTACACAGGGTAGCCACAGGGAGTCAGAATTACCTTTGACTTTTTATTTATTTATTTATTTATTTATTTATTTATTTATTGTACTGGGGATTGAACCCAGGGGCCTTCTACCTCCGCGCTACACCCCCGGCCCTATTTTTTATACTTTATTTTGAAACTGGGTCTCACGAAGTTGCAGAGGGCCTCAATAAGTAGAGAGAGAGAGAGAAAGAGCTGAGGCTGGTCGCAAACTCGGATCCTCCGGTCTCTGCCTCCCAAAGTACTAGGATTACAAGCGTGCGCCACCACGCCTGGCATACCTTTGACTTTGATCAGTCTTTGAGGCAGTAGGAACACTTAGGACCATTGTGGAAATTTACTGAATTAATATGGCAGTAGATATGCCCCAGTGGAAGTAGGGTTGAAGCTAAAGAATAACTAGAAGAAAACCTTAGTAAGATGTAGTGATTACTTGGACTGAGAGGTTGGAGATGAAAGAGAAAAAGAGGCTAAGAATGATGCTCTAGTTTTTACCTGGGGAGTCTAGGTGGGTGGTGCCAGCCACTGGAAGGGAAGGAGCCTCTGTCTTTCTGAATGAACCTGAGGCTCCTTAAGAATGGCTAGGAAGAGAGGATCAACACCTAGTGGGAGACTTGGATGGCCAGTGAACGGCAAGACTCGGGCAGCAGAGATCTGGTAATAGCAGCACAGAGATGGTTGCTCAAGCTTATGGAGGGAGGGAGAGGAGAACTGAGGCAGGGAAGTGGCTCCCGGGGCACAGAGTCCATGTGGAAATGAATACGTGAAGAATGGTCTCAGAAGATCCTACCGGAGAAAGCCCAGGAGTGTGGGGCCTGGGAAATGAGGGTGAGCCTCCAGGAGGAGGAGGAGGAGGAGCAACCGACTAATAAAACTAGGACGGTTCAAGGGAAGTAATCCCATATGGTTAGGCCATTAGGAGGCTCCTGGCAACTAGAGAGAAAGGAGTTTTGACGGCGTCTTGTGGGGGGAGGAGGCAGACAGAGTCCTATAGGTTGAGGCCTGAATGGGCAACACACAGAAGAGGCTGCAGTTAGACAGTGGGTGAAGGACATAGGAGGGCAGGGAGGTCGGCTCTCATTCTACAGCTCAGGAAACAGAGACCAGAGCTTCGCTTTGTGAAGCCGGTGCTACATTCAATTTCTTTTCTTGTTTCCTTGTTTCTTCCTTTTCCTTTTCCTCCTTTCCCTGCTCTGCTACTTTCCATCCTAACCACCCCTTCATATATTTTTAACCATAAGGTATGACCTTTGCCTTCATGGAACTTATATTCTGGTGGGAAAAAGACATTAAATAATGAAGGCCTTGCGTGGCGTGGTGGTACATGCCTGTAATCCCAGTACTTGGAAGGCCGAGACCAGAGGATTGCAGATTTGAGGCCAGCCTCAGCAATTTAGCAAGGTCCTCAGCAACTTAGTGAGACCCTGTTTCAAAACAAAAAATAAAATAGGGCTGGGTGTGTAGCTCAGAGGTAGAAGGCTCCTGGGTTCTATCTCCAATACCAAGCACACAAAAATAATAATAATAATAATAATAATTTAAGGCCATGACTGATACACTGATCACTTAAAATCAACCTTAAAAATAATTGATTGTTATCATTTTGACAAACACTGCACAAGGAAAGTACAGGGCATTAAGAGGAATCCTATCTTCTTCTGATACCCACAAGCAAACAATAAGATCCAAAGTCTTGTATATTAGAATACACTGAATACGTTAGTTGACTATAAAATCTTATTTGTTTGGTCTGATACTGAGTCTGAATTTCCACTCAAATACCACTTTTGCCTTTAATGGAAAAAGTCAAACTCCCAGAGTCCTTTTTTGACCCCTCCAGCCCATATTAAACTGGAACATAATAATGGTAATTAATGCAGTGTTGACTGTGTCTGACATTTTTCCAGGAGACAAGATGAAAGAGACGATATACATCTCAAAGGATAAGAAATCTCTGGTTTATCTTTCCTGGCATAATGAAATATACTTTTATCATTAGAGTCCAAGTAGAATCTTATTAAGACTTGACATGCAAGGTAACTTCAGGAGAAAACGTCTGTTGCCCTTGACTACTGGGTGCATATTTGCTTTATGTAATGCAACGGAAACTTTTAATTGCTAGTGTTAAATTCTCTGAAGTTAATTTCACATCACCTTGACATTAAACTAACAAGCAGACAGGGTCACTCCTGGCCTGTAAACTCTGTTGTCTAGATCATTTAATAGTATCATATTCAACAATGTGAGTGGCAGTGAATTTAAAGAAAAATAACAGTGAGGGCTCAGAACTGTGAAATAACTCCTCGGAAAAAATAGAATTTTTTTTTCTCCTCTCCCTTTCACTGCTCTGGTGAAAGTGGGTTACGTTTTCTTTCTTTAGAGGGAGAGATCAGTATGGGTTTTATGCCAGAGGCCATTTTAATACATGAATGATTTGTAGGTAAATTTATTGTAGCCAATGGGTGCAGTCAACTGTGTAATAGAAATATTGTCAAAAAGCTGGGATTATTATTTAAATAAGTGCAGTGTTAAATTTGATTACATACTTTTTTAAGCTAATAAAACATTTCATTGCTCACAAACTATTTCCCATCGTCCCATTTAGTCAGAAAACATAAATTAAGTGAGGCTTTGCATAGAAAATTACCCAGGCTTTGTGTCCATGGAGGCACGCATGGAAAAAGCTTGGCAGCCACACAATTTAAAGATGAAAGAATATAAAGGGGTTGGCAGGATCCTATAGAGGCTGGTGGGGACACTTTTATCCTTGAAGAATTATGGAAAATGACAGCCCAGGAGAGAGCATATTTGAGATGGCTCTGGTGGGTCCCAGCTTGTAGGAAGTGTAGAAGTAAGGCACCGTGAAGCCCCTTCTTCCTTATTAGAGGTAAAGAGAAGATGCCTGATTGAAAAAGTGCTGTTCCCTTGGACACAGGGCCTTTCCAGAAAGACGAGCCACTTTGTTGTTTTTAAAAAGTAATTGTTTTTGTTTTAAATAAATCAAAATAAAACCCTTGGATGCCAGTGTGGGGCTGTGACATTTTAAATTGTGCTATTTACTGAGCTTATCCTGTGACAGGTCTTCATTTCCACCAAATGTCAAGGATCAGTGCCTTGCATTCATTTTAATGAAATATTGTGCTGATAAGGGTTATGAATGCCAAGTTTAAGCTGTAAATTACTAAATGTCGGGCTGCTTTATGCTTTGTGAATTCACTAGGGAGCAAGCTAATGAAGGTTTCTCTCTCGCTTCTCCTACAGTTAGGGATTCACGGTTATGCCTTTGCAATCACAAATAATGGATATATCCTGACGCATCCAGAACTCAGGCCCCTGGTAAGAAAAATACTAATTTCTGCATTTCTCCTTTTATGATTTTAAAAGATTTTCTTTAGTTCTATAATGATAGTACTTTGAAGCAATTTTCACTTCAAAACTACACAATTCATAATATTGTAAAGGTTAATAGTTTATGAGTAGTATTTTGACACATAATATATCACTAATGTAGGGTAAGCATATTTCTATCATGTTTTTGTATATAAAGCCACATATATTTAAGTGCATTTATTTATTTCAATATATATCTGTGAACATATGAAAAATTTTTAACTCTAGACAGCTTGAAACTCATTATTATAGGTACTTTTATATAGTAAATGGACTTTCGTACTCCAGCCCTAGACCCACTTATTGCAAGTCACAGTTGGTACGAGATCTCTGTGTGTTAGTTAGCTTTTTGTTGCTATGACCAAAATACCTGACAAGAACAACTTAGAGGAGGAAAGATTTATTTTGGACCATGATTTCAGAGATTCAGTCCATGGTCAGCAGGCTCCAAGGCAGAAACATCAGGTAGAAGGGTGCAGTAGAGGAAAGCTGCTTAGCTAATTGCAGCTAGGCAGAAGAGAGAGAGAGAGAGAGAGAGAGAGAAAACAAGATAAGCCCTTTTGAGGGCACATCCCCAGTGGCCTGCTTCCTCCAGCTAGGTTCCACCTCCTCATAGTCCATTCAGCTCTCAGTGGATCCATTTATCAAATGAATTACTCCACAGAGGAGATCAGAGCCCTCACGACCTAAAGGTCATTGCCTAAAAGTCCCACCTCTAGGCCGGGCTTGGTGGTACATGCTTTGTAATCCCAGTACTTGGGAGGCTGAGACAGGAGGATCCAGGCTCGTGGCCTGCCTCAGCTACTTAGTGATGCCTCCCCAACTTAGTGAGACCCTGTTTCAAAATAAAGAATAAAAAATAGGGCTGGGGGTGTAGCTTGGAGGTAGAATGCCCCTGGGTTCTATCCCCAGTTCCGCAAAAAAAAAAAAAGTTCCACCTCTGAGCCTTGTTGCGTTGGGCACCATGTTTTCAACACATGAACTTGTGGGGGGACATGCCAAATCCGAATCATAACATCCTGACAATACATTTCAATGGAATTTGCCCAAAATTACATTGCTTAAGCATAGTGCCTTGTTCATAGAAGCTATTTGACACCTTTTTTTGTTGAAATGAAACAGTTGAGATGTTCTCTATTTCCTGGCTGAGTTATACCCAGTAGAATTGTGTGGTGGCCAGGTGTGTAAACCTGTTTTTCACTTTCTCTGAGGGTGGGGTTAGGTCAAATCCAGAATAGCCCATGGCCTCATCAATCCCGGTCCCTGGGTGGAGGTTGCCGGGAGCCCTGTGGTGAGGACATGGGGCCTAGGTGGTAGCCAGGTCTATCAGAAAGGGGCCTGATCCACTAGCGGGGTCTCCTCTGGAGTCTGGAGGGCTATTGGCAGTGAGTGAGTATGCCACCCGATTGCCATCCATGGACTAATTACATTATATTGCTAAAAGGATATCCTCTGGGTTTGTGTATGTTTAGTTAATTTTAAAGATAATGAAAGTATAAAGAGTAGTATAGTGAACACTGCTCTTCTAAAGTTAAAAAAGTGTAAGTCATTTTCCCCAACAATGCTCAGACACACACACATACACACACAACTCCACATAAATGCACACATACTGTCCACTCCACATGTCTTTTCCCCTTTCATCAAAATTGGGAAATAGCAGCAGAGCCTGCTATGCGAATGTGTGCTGGCAAAGCGTGGTGGGGACCAGTTCGCTTCTCACTTGCATCATTGTTTAGAAGCAGTTGATGTGAGAGCTCCATCACCATCCAACTCTGCTCTAATCGCCCTGGTATTAACAGAGTCATGACCACATCATGTGGATCCCATATGCATGCTTTCAGATGGGGCTTATGGTAATACTTGATTGCCGCAATCTTTTTTTATCAGAAAAGGACTGAATTAACTCATTAGCTAATTTAAGGTGTAACTCAGAATTATTGAAAAGTCTGATTTAAAAACCAATGACAGCCGGACGTGGTGGTGCACGCAGTAGTAAGAACCGCGCAGGTTCAATGACAGCCTCAGCAAGTAGTGAGACTCTCAGCAACCTAGTGAGACCCTGTTTCAAACTAAAAATAAAATGGGGCTGGGGGTGTAGCTCAGAGGTAGAATGCCCCTGGGTTCAATCTCCAGTACCACACACACACACACACACACACACACACACACAAATCCAATGACTTCTTAAGCGTGTTTAAGTCTAAAGACATATTTGAGACTAAAAAGCTTAGTATATTACCTGCACCTATGCTGCCCTATTGGAGCTGTTTGTTGGGGGTAGTAGGAGTTACATGTTTGGTGTGGCTCAGTATGGGCTCCCAGTGGTTATTTATTCCAAGCTGGAATTGAACAGTCAATGAGACAATCAAACCTGAAGCTTCTGCCAGTGAAGAATTACCTTCCTATTTATTGGCTTTAGGGATGAAATGAATCCAGATGTCAAAAGTCACCAGGGTTAGCTTCCCTCTCTCTACAGCAGTAGAAATGATCATCCACCCTCTGCACAGTTTATTCACTATGTCTTTCTAGTCTTTAATATATCCCGATCATGCGGCAAATAGCCTGTTTGCAAATAGTCCCTCTGATGCACGTCCCAGAGTTGTGACTACTGAGGAGACAGCCAAAAGGCTGCTGGAAACACAGATGAACCCAGCCAACATTGCTCAGCTCCTGAGAGCAGAAATTGTAGAGATCCAAGTCATACCTGTTCTTATCACCGTTCATATGCTGGACTGAGTGGATTCACCGAAAGTGCTAGCTAGGGTCAAGTTTCCATATGTGGGGAGGCCCAAGAAGATGCCCCACATCTTGCTTAGGAGAAGCCAACCAGGTGAACCTATTGTAGTTGCTCCATGACAGGAACTTAAGGGAATGGCCAGGCCAGCGGGCCTTCTGTCCCTTCCATCTGAGGCCATCAGATGTTGAGGAGAGGTTTGGGGTGACGCCAACCATTGGGGATTACTGAATTAACCCATCTGAATGTGATCAGTAAGGGTCTGTTGACTCTGCCTTGAGTTTTGCATTTTTCTCCTGAGCAAAAGACAACAGCAAAGTGGGAGGAACTTAACTTTGGCATCCTGCTGGTTGTCCTGAACTCCTAATCCTGCTTCGCCCCAGCTCTGTGACTTTGGGCAGTCACACAGCCTCTCTGAGCGTCTGAGCATTTTTCTCTGGTAATCCTGCCATAACCAACTAATCCTGGATTAGTTGTTAGAGTAAATGGGATCATGCAAACCAAGAATCTGGTGCAACAAAGTAGGTCCCAGGGCACCTGGGGGGCAGTCCTGGTTATTCCGCTCTCCTGCCTGTCTTGATCTGTGCTCAGCTACTGGGAAGGTTGTGGTGGGAGGTGGTGATGGATGCTTAAGGGGAATCTAAAGAACACATTTTGATTATTCAATTGGTCAGATTATTAAGATAAACACTGGCAAGGGACTGTGTGTGAGCGCATGTGCACGCACATGTTTATAGGTGCAGAGTCTCTGGAATCTTGTTATCTGCCCCAATTTCAGTCTGCCACCAACTGGGTCTATTGTGACCTTAGCCAAATATGCCTTTTACTAACTCTCTGTCTCTCTCACATATACACGTGCTTTTTTAATTTTTTTGTACTGAGTATTAAGACCAGGAGCATTCTACCTCTGAGCTACACCCCTAGCCCTTTTTTCAAAACAGCTGTTTTTATTGTGTTATAACTATCTTAGTTCACTCTGGTCCATAACACAGATAGACATTTGTACTATGAGGTTTCATGTGACCCTGCCATGTGAGGAAACCAAAGATTTTTGGTTGTTTCTTTTACAAGCAGTAATAAGAACAATACTAGAAGCCATAGAAGTCCAAGGATGATAGTGAAGAGTTACCTTCCATGGGTACCCCAGGCTGTGGCATGGATAAAGTATTTCTTCATCTGTTTTGTTTACTTGTTTTTGTGTTTTCCCTCCTCGCTTACTGCCAGTCCATCCTCACCCAGTAGGGACTCGGAAGATGAATAAATGAAGGGATCCTTTAGATCCACTGTTTTTGTTGCCACTGGCTTTGGGCTGTTCTGGAGGACTCCAGTGGCATCTGCACCTCCTCTCGCAGTCCTGTGTCTGCACTGGGCAGGCATCCACCCTGGCGGGACTCTGAAGCACAGCTGGAAGCAGCCAGCTGCTAGCAGCTTCCCAGACTAGCTCAGGCAGGGAGTCCTCATTCAAGCCCTACTTGCCTCCTCCCAGGCCCAGCCATATAATCACCTCCTTATTATAGATGGACGTTCCCCTCAGTTCTGGCCAAGGCTGCCAGATTAGCACGGTGGGTGTGAGTGTGGGGTTGTGGCCAGCGTGGGGAGGATAGAACAAGCTCACTTAAAACAACTCATGTTCCTTCTCCATCTGCCACTGAAGTTGTTTCTGCCCCTGCAGCCAGAGTAAAGAAGTGGGTTTCTCTGAAGCACAATACCAATATTTTTCTAATTTGTCCAATAAAAAACTTCCCCCAAACTTAACGTTTGGCTTGATTTCATCCAGTATTTTCTTTCATCCTGTATGATTTGGGTGTGAATCATGAAGTGTCTCCAAAAACAGCTGAGAGACGGGAGCCTTACTCAGCAGACTCGCTCGAGTTCAATTGGCAGTGCTGCTGTAGCAATACTTGCCTGTGATAACGGGCCTCTCCCGCCATTCTCCCGCCATTTCCCAATCACTCCATCCTCGCCACCAGCTTGCGACTTCATGGTAGCTTCACCAACATCAATTCATCAAGCCCTTGCCAGGCTCCTGGCGTGCCCAGTCCTGTATTAGATCTAGGGCTGAGATTGCTAACCATCTTCCAGTGGTCTAGGGGGTCCTGCCAAAGATGGGAGATACCATCTATTTTCTGGGTGGGGAACGGACCCCAGCACAGCAAGTGGGATTAAAGTTAGACCTTGAGAAATGTTTCTTGTGTAATTATTCCACACCAGAAATATTTCCTTAGGCTTTTTTTACTCTCTAACAGGCTACAAAAATTTCAGGGTATAGCTACTGTCTAGATTTCATTTTCTTGCTCTTTATTTTCCCTCATCTTTGAGAGCTTTGTGGATTTCTCATGGTACATGGAGCTCTGAATGTATCTTTGTTTCGTGCAACAGGGAATGGAGGGAGGAAGAACTGGGAAGGCGCCACCTTTAGCGTGTTCTATTTTTTTGTTAGGATTTTGATGATCCATCTGTTCCTCCCTTTTTAGAAGAAAAGGGTGTCTAAGTCGATCCCCCCAAGGAGGCCTGGGATGTGAACCTGGTCCAACCCCCAAGAGAACACAAGCGGGGTCCCTTCCAGCAGCCATAGCAACGCAAGATTCCACGAGGAACCCTGGGCAGGCAAAATCTAGGACTCATTTCCACAAAACTCATGTCAAAATCTGTCCCAAGCTGTCTCTCTGTGCCTGCAGACCAAGGAGGTGGGAAAGAGGCTGGAGGTACTCTATTCTAGATGAAAATTTGACAGTCACAGGGCCACTGTGTGATGAGATGGGTGGTATTAGATGTGCACTGTGTGCTGGACCTAAGCAGCTGCCCACAGAGGTTAGAAAGGTGTGCTCCAAAGAAGTCAAAACCTAAGGGCTGGATAAGGTATGAGGATAAGGAGCTGTGGACACTAGGGAAGATGCATCTTTCATTTGTTGTTATTGCTGTTGGTCTGTGAATGTTTTGCTAACATTCCTCGATTTATTTTTATGGGACAGGCACTGCTCTAAGTATTCTGCACGTGTTAATACTTTTAACCATTAGCTAACGGATAGTAAGCCTAGGGCACGAGTTCCTTGGAAAGACCCAGAGGCTCAGGGAAGAACACTGGGTGGGTGGGGCATCTAGAAGGAAGCGCAGGTGACTGTGATCTGGGGTGCTCTGCCAGAAAGGCAAATACATTGCAGACAGAAAGCTGAGGCACCAAATGACAAGGTGACTGCCCCAAGTCACATTGCTAGAAAGTGCCAGAACAAGGAGCCCTAACCCAGATCAGATTAGATGTCCTAAATTTGCTCTGCTATGTGGACTCCTCAGGAGATGGGAGGCAGTGGTTGGAGGGTGGGCGTGACCGAGATGTCTGGTCTCTGCAGCCACATGGACGAGTACCAGGGCAATCATGGGAAGGTTATAGTTAGAATCTGTCTAGACTTAGCACTGTCCAGTAAGTATATAATGGGAGCCACAAACATGAGCTGCCTGTGTAATTTAAAATTTCCTAGTAGCCACATCTGAAAGAGTAAAAACAAAGGTGAAATTAAGTTTAAGAATAAATTTTATTTAACCCAATTATCACCATATTGGTGTATGGACATACAATCAAGATAAGAATTATTACTATGAGCTGGGCATGGTGGCACATGTCTATAATCCCAGTACTTTGGAGGCTAAGACAGGAGGGTTGCAGGTTCTAGGACAGCCTCAGCAATGTAGCGAGACTCTCAGCAACCTAGTGAGACCCTGTTTCAAAACAAAAAATAAAAAAGTACTAGGGGTATAGCTCAGAGGTGGAATGCCCTGGGTTCAATCCCCAGTACCAAACAAAAAGCATTATTACTATCATATTTTACATTCTTTTCATAGCAATCTTGGAAATCTGGTGTATATTGTACATTTATAACATAGTTCAACTCAGATTAGTGTTTTGGGTTCTCAAGTGACACATGTGGCTGTGGCCACCATAAGGGACAATGTAAGTGTAGAGTATGACTAGACATTTTGGACCTTTCTAGATTAAATGGATGATAGAATCACCTCTTCTTTAAAATGGATTAGAGTAGACCCTGCCGTCACCACTGCCAGCCTGTCACTCGCGTTATCCCAGAAGTCTGTGCTAACAGCTAGTGGTCAGTAAGCTCCTTCCCAGGGCCGTCACTTCTCTGGCATCGGGGTGGCAGTGAGAAGTCGCTCAGAACCCGAGGAGAGCTGGCTCCAGGACCAGCGCAGATGGGCTCCCTGGTTTGGCTGGAAAGCTTGGGCTATTTCAGCCCTGTGGCTTCCCTCCTAAACCAGGTCCGACTTCTGAAGCAAACTGTGCCGAGAGGCCAGCGGGTAGGAAGCGCTAGCCTCAAGGTGGAGCCTGAGCTCCAAGCCTATCTAAAGTAGAATATTTAGACATCAAAACCATTTCTGCTGTTCAGGAAAACTCAGGCTAGCTCTCTAACAGGGACAACTTCTGCAGAGAAGGATGTCATTCTAGCCTGTTAGAGTCTCCCCGCCCACCCTCTGGAGTTCAGTACTGCTGTCCTGACCACCAGCTGTCCACAGTCTGAGTCCTGACCTCTCTCAGCCTCCCTGAGTCACTCGCTGACTGCACCTGCACCTCTCTACATGTCAGTTCTGCTTCTTTATTCTTGTGGATGGCTGGGCAGTTTGGTTTTCTGTGCCCTGTTTGGTATTGCACCTTGGCTACATATGGGCCCCTGTAGTAGAATGTCAAATACATGGATTGACACGTGGGCATGCTAATACACGTAAATGTTCTCATGTGTTAGTCCTCTCATATGGAACTGAGTGGACATTCCCATGGTTACGTGTAAATATATGTCGAACCATAATTAGAGTTTATGTCAAACACCAGTTTAAGTAGGAACTTAAAAGGTAGGGGCACTGTTAGAATTCTTGCCTAAGTCCAGCTGACTTAGTTCAAGCGTGTGAAAACATTTTGTATAATTTCAAAAAATTAGCTGAGCGTGGTGGCACACACCTATAATCCCAGTACTTAGGAGGCTGAGACAGGAGAATCGCAGATTCTAGACCAGCCTCAGCAACTTGACGAGACGCTCAGCAACCCAACAAGACCCTATTTGAAAATAAAAAAAAAGAAAGGCTGGAGGTATAGCTCAGAGGTAGAATGCCTCTGGGTTCAATCCCCAGTACCACAAGTAGAAGTAATTAATAATAATAATCAATTAATTATTATCATTAATATTATAATCCAAAACATTTAGGTGTGAGGTTTAAATGGGATTTTTGTGTAATTACTCATGTCCTCACTCATGGCCCTTTGGCTCCTTCCTCAGAACCCCCTGCTCTTTCCTGCTCTGAAGACTGACGCCTGCTCCTCTGTCCCTATGCTCTTGTCCCAGATGCCCCTGTGACTGGCTTTTGCTCATTTTTATTTCTCTGTTCAGCTGGCACCTCAGTGAAGGCATGCCCCCTCCTCACCACTCTCCAGCATGTCCCCTACTCTGGTTTCCTTGGGTTACTCACTCCCCTGGAAAGTGTCCGTGCATTTTGACTCTTGTCCTCTTGTCCCTGTGTGTTTAACTTCCCCTATCACCCTTTGTGGGACTTTGCTGATACACAAAGTGGGTATTCAGTAAATGCTGGGAGAGTGATGTTGATGATGTTGAATGATGCTGACAATTAGAGTCTGGGTACCAAGTTCCTACAATAAATGAGAGGTTCCGGCACCACACCTTCTCTCATCAAACTTTCATTGGGTTCTTGCTATGTCACGTGCTCATGTGGTCAGCCAAGCCCTCCTTTCTCTGCACCCCCTCCGCCCTCCTGCTTGCTTGCTAACATTCATCAGATGGTTCCCGGTGTCAAGCACAGTGCTAGCAATGGAGACCTAGAGGCCGGGAGGATGTCTCTGCATAGGAGAAGTTCCTCTCACAGAGCAAGCCTGTCCCAACAGCAAGAAGGACAGAGAAGAGCAATGATCTCACTGAGGCAGCATTTGCCTTTCTCAAGGAAGGGTGTCCTGAAAGCAGGAGGACTTCCAAGAGAAGGGGAACTGCTTCCAGAATCTACTCTGGATAGTTCTTCCCACTCAGCAAGGACCTGCCACTCTCTCCAGGAATGTCGACCTCAGTCGGAACCAGGCAGGATTTTCCTCTGGTGCCAGGGCCAGATATTTTGCAGATGCAGCAGGTCAGGGAGTATGGGGGGCGGGGCGGGGGGGGGGGCTGGCCTCCTGTACAAACCTCCTAGCCCTCCCTTGTCAGGCTGCTGATGAACTGAGGGAGACTGTCCAGTAGGTGGCGCACGGCCACCACTGTGCACAGATTCCCATGAAGATGGCGTCTGGCCTGCCAGGGCACAGCCTCAGAACAGAGCCCAGGCGACCCACTTTAGGCCTCATCTGAATCCATTCCATCTAGTCTAAAAGAAAGAATTAAGTGGTGCTTAGTAAGTAGATGTGATCAGAGGAGCATGTTCTCTGAGAAAAAAATAAACAAGACTGCACGACCCCCTCAGAGAGAGCCAGTTCATTTGGAAATACATCATTTGGCAAAAGAGACCAAAGCCCTGCGTGCTTTCTTCTAGCTGAAATTGTTGTGAACGCTGTAAATGGCCTGGTCTGGAGTCTTGAGTGGGAGCGAGGCAGCTCTGGGAAGTGGGGGGCTCACACTCCTGATCTTGGGGAATACTTAAGTCAGTGGGGTGCTTGGATTTCTACTGGTCGGAACTACGCTTGATTCTGCAAACCTCAAAACCCCAGAGTCTCTTGATTCCAATGTTCTGTGACTAGGTGCGTGCTTGGACCCTCAGGGAATAGATGGGACGCAGGAGTGAATTCCGTAGGTATTTTTTGAGTATGTACAATGTGCCTCACTAAAGCCTGCTGAGTGCTGGACACAGCAGCATGTAGGGGACCAGTAATAACACTGCTACCAGTAATACCTGCTACTGAGGGCGTGAGGCGCAGGCTTTGTCCCGAGCACCCGTGCATGCTTTGCCTCGTTACGTTCTCATAGCGTCCTGTATGTTAGTGCTTATCACAGAGAGGCTACCTGCAAGTAAAGAGGGTCCATAGACAATAAAAAATTTAAATTAAGTAAGTGAATATATAAATGATGCAAAAAAAATGGTCCCTGATGCTTCAGCCAAGGAACAAAGTAAACTTTGTCACAAAGTAAACTTGGATCAGTTTTCACCAACTCCCACCAAAATTACTATCAACAATGTGGTTTTTCACAAAGTTTAACTTCTTCAATTGAAAGAATTTGTCTCGATTTTGAAGCTATGTCTCACGTCCTCAGTCACCCCCAGACTCTCTCCCCTTGCTCTGGGTCAGTGACACAGAGGTTCCTCACTCTTGGCTGTAGGTGGGTTGTCTGGGGACACCCACAGGAAATGGAGAAAGGACAGGGGGTTAGGACAGGTGTTCATCCCTGCATCCTCTGGAGCTGGCTGCGCCCAACCTGAAGCCACATGGGCCTGTCTCTCTCTGTGGCCTACTGATTCTGGCTCCTATGGCTGCCCCTTCCTCTGTCCCTTCCTGCAGAGTAAGAGAAAAGGTCCCAACTGTTCCAAGCTTCAGGGTACTGCACCATTTCCTCCGCCCTTCCCACACCTCTACAATAGCCTCTTTATTAAACCCTCCTCAATTAGCAGGCCTGACTGTGCCATGTGCTTCCTGCTGGGGCCCTGACTGATACAAAGGTAGGAATAGATTGAAGGCTTGTTTCTCTTTAGGCATTAGTCTACCGGGAAAAAATGAAAGAAAGAAAGAAAGAAAGAAAGAAAGAAAGAAAGAAAGAAAGGAAGGAAGGAAGGAAGGAAGGAAGGAAGGAAGGAAGGAAGGAAGGAAACCCCTTTGCTTATTTATTATTATTATCCTTTATTATTAATTCATTTATTCATCTATCTCCCATTGTATTGTGAGTAAAGGATTTCCATATGTCTTTCCAATTAAATTTCCCTTTCATTCAGTGATTAAGAATTTGTAACTGTTGCTTACCACCAAAGCAACCTGACTGACATCACCATGAAATTCTAAAGTCTGTGAACACTGCTAGGTATGGCTCTGACCCCTGCTCTCAGAACACTCACTGTCTGACACCCCCACCCACCCCTCTTCTGCAAAACTTTCTTCCTCTCAACCTTGCCCCAGCCCCAAAGCAATATGTCCCCATGCCCCAGGCTGCTTGCACAGGCCTTTGGGTTTGGGCTCCTTATTGCATTGCAGGCACAGTTGCCCCCTTCCTGTGCTGCAAGTAACCTGAAGACCCTGATCTGATTGTGTTTTTTTCACCCTTGCATATCCAGGGCCTGGTGCGTTGCCTGGCAAAGGAGGTGACTTGATGAATAAATGGGGAGAGGAGACCCATGTATAGAGAGAAAAAATGAGTGCACAATTAAATAGTATGTTATCAAGGTCCACAGGTGGAAGTACTGGCCAGAAGTAGAATTTTTAAAAGCATGTGGTTTCTAGTGAGTGGCTGGGGAAGGCTGCAGGGTGCTGGCTTGTGGCCTGTGAGCCTGGAGTCACAATTTCAGTCCAGTACAGTTGGTAGCAATAGAAGGCCTTTGGGGAACCTGGATGAGTAACTTGCTCATCCCTAAGCTGCTGGAAGCCTGCCTCCCTTTCTCTTTCTCTCCTGTCCTCCCTCCTCCCCTCCTTCTGTCTATCCCTCCCTTCTTTCTCCCCTTGTTCCCTTTATCCTCCCCTCCTCTCCATCCTTCTTTCATGTGACATGTATTTACTGTACACCTCGCATGTGCCAGGCGCTCCATTAGATGCTAGGGAACCAGCAATCAAACAAGAGAGCTAGAATTCCTCCTTTATTTGGTATTCGAAATCTCATAAATAAGCTAGTTACTTTTCAAAATGTATAAATAAATGGATAAATAAAAGAATTATGCATTTTGGATAAGCTCTCCAAAAGAAATAAGGATATCAGAAAACAAAAGTAAGAAGAGACATTTACCTCATTTGAATGCTCATGGAGAGCCCTTCCTAGGGATGACATTTTAAACTGAGCCCTGAAGGATGAAGAAGAAACCTCCATGCAAAGATTACATGGAGACTGGTCCAGGCTGAGGGAATAGCATGTAAAAAGGCCCTGGGGCATAGAAATGTTCAAATGCCTTGCTCCAGAATCTGTCCATAGATTTAGGGCCGACTTTCAAAAGACAAATGTTACTGACACACGTTCCTACTTGGTAATGCGTTTAGTGAGGTGGTGTGTGCTGGAGGCCCTGCTCCCTCCCCTCATTCCTTATTACCCCTGGAGCGGCTTCCAGAGTCCAGTTTTCGTAGGCATGCTGCAGGCCCGATGCTGCAAGGATTTAGCATCCCCCAACTGAAGTGTGCTGCCACCTCTCAGGTGGGATATCCCCAAGGGGTGTGTTCTTCACTGTCTCCCAGAGTTCCCTGTGGGTTGACGCTCCAGTTGCCCACAACAGCACCATGCTTGATGACACACCATCTGTTGGCTGCCTTCCCATCTCTGAATCACTGTGCTCTGTCTCTGCAAGTATCTCCCGGGAACCCCTCTCAAGTAAAAACCTTGCACTGAGCCAGGCATGTTGGCACAGGCCCATAATCCCAGTACCTGGGAGGCTGAGACAGGAGGATCATAGGTTCAGTGCCAGCCTCAGCAACCTTGTGAGGCCCTCTTTAACTTAGTGAGACCCTGTTTCAAAATTTAAAAATAGGGCTGGGAGTGTAGCTCAGAGATAGAATGTTTCTGGATTCAATCCCCAGTACCACGCACACACACACACAAATAAATAAATAAATAAATAAATAAATAAATAAATAAAACTTGCACTGGAATCCTGGTCTTAGGGTCAGCTTCTGAGAACCAGACTGATATTTCTCTGCAAAATTGGTTTGCTCTTGACTAGACCTTCAGATACAGCCTTGAGTGCACCACCTAGATCTTCACATTAACATGAGGGCATCAGGCACATTTTCCAGTCCGCCATTCCTTGTCTGGCCCCTGCAGGTGTATTTCCATCAGGCTGCTCTGCTCAGAGAATCCACCTTTGTATTGAGGACCACCATGGCTTACAGCTTTATGCTGTTCATAATCGTGAGAGGAGGCACTGGAAGGAATTTTGGTTTACAGACAGGATTCGCTGTTGCTTTATTGTTTGGTGAAAGGATTTGTTGAGGAGAAGGCTTTTCTTTTCAGTGGACACAGTCTGACCTTTGTTTTATTAGATTAATTTCATATCTAGGATGCCCCATCTTGGATGATGAATTAGCAATAAAAAGCTCATCAAAATGTAATTACAGGCAATGTGTTGAATAATGATCTCTTAAAAATTCCTATAGATTTGTCTGCACCTCCCACCCCCCCCCCATGGAGGAAATGAGCCTCAGCTGCTAGCTACTAGCCCAGGCTCAGGAATGCAGAGGCTAGCCCTGTCATGAGGCTGAGATGGGAGTGCTGGCTTCTATCATTGCCCGGTGTCATCTTGCTGATCAATTGCTTTTCTCGATGCAATACACATCTTTATATAATTTAAAGGACCATGGTAACAACGGGGGGAGGGGGAGGTAGACACAGGAAGTGGAAGCTCAAGGAGAATGAAACCCTTGCCTTCTTCCTCTGCAGCAGCCTGTTGGGGGAGAGAGTTATTAATTAAAATGTTAACTGCCCCAACAATAGCAGCAGACCAGCAGAGAAAACTTGAGAAGCAAGCAAGCATTAAAGCTTTCAGAACTGCAAATTCCAAGGAAGTTTGTACCTCCTTAATATAGGAAAAGGAGCCATCTGCCTCTGAGAGGAGACCGGCTGAGCTGTGTAACTGATGGTGGGCTTTCTCAAGGAGCCCATCTTGTCTCTCCTCAGGGAGGTGGTCCTGGACTGGGAAATAGCCCAGCCTTTCCCTCCCTCTGTCGAGGGGCCCTGTAAAACCCTACAGCTGGGTCTGACAGCAGAATATTCAAACATCTCCACTGTGTAAATGTTCACACTCATTTGAATAACTGAAGAACTCAATCATTTGAATGCCAATGATTATTCCTCTGAGTTTATATTTTAGAAAGACCTTGCATCTGAATCCCCATGAGAGCATTAAATTGCTATCTAATTAGCAGTCCCAAATTATATATATTTAAAAGATAATGAAGGGTTTGAAGGCGGTTGGAATAACTGGTTATACATTTAAATGAATCACTAGAAATTTGTTAGTAATGTGCAAGAGTTTCTTTTATTTCTTGCTTCCCTCTTTGAAGTTCAGTAGACCCAACCTCGCAGGGTTAAGTCTGGTAGCGGTAAGATAAAGGCAGATGTTTTTAATTATTGCAGCGCAAACCCCCAAATAATTATAAGCAGCTGTCATTTTTACATAATCTGAAATGATAAGACCCAAAGAATGCAAATAAAACTGTTGAGAGCCTGGGCTTTTTTTTTTTTTTTTTTGGCAGAATAATTTGAGCCCCATCGCGCTGCAGAACCGGCCATTGCACCTTACTGAGGAGTGCGCCCTTACCGTGACACTCCGCTCAACTTTCATTACTCTTGGAATAAGCAAATAGATTTCCAAACCACCTCCCCTGTGCCATTTCCACATTCTGTGTGGATGTTTGCTGTGCAAAAGGAAACACCAGGTCATTTAGATTATTAAGGCAAGAAAGCAATTTGGCTAAGCAAGGCAGGGCTTTTGCTGAAAGCGCTTCTCAGCCTCCTTTGGAGCTTTCGCCATGGGACAGGTCTGCCCCGTCCTTGCCCCGGTGACTTCCTTCCTCCATTAGGTGGCATGATAGGATTGTACCTGGTGGCATTGCTTTGGCCTGCAGCCCAGGTTTTCCTTGGTTCTGTTGCTTCTGTACCACCCGTCCAGGGACAGAAATCCCAAGTGAGCTGGCCTGCCCACTCCAACCCCACAGGCTCTGGGCTTGGGTCTCAGATTGAGGGCTTTCTGTGCCTGTCTCTCCCTGGAAGGGTCAGGGGCTCTTGAGGAGCAAGCCAAGGGGACGTTTAGCATAGCCACACAGCTTCTCCTATTTGGAGTTAATGAGGACAAAACCAAAGTCCCCCTCATCCAGGTAATCCAGTTCATCCCAGGCCAAGCTGAAGCCAAATTCAGTGAGAAACAAATCTAGAACATCAGCCAGAAGGAGGACAGACAGACAGACACACACACACACACACTTACACACTTATTCCAAATTACATCAAAAGCCCAAGGATCCCTTCACTAAGGAATGCTCGAGGCAGATTTGAATCAGGGCAGGACCTGGCTTGGCAGGACTGTGCCCAAGCAGAGAGGATTGCCCAATGAGCTAAGCTTAATTCCTCAGGGATGGGAAGTATAAACAGATGAAAGAGGAGGGAGATCAGACCAAAGTATTTATTTGGAACATGAAGGCATCGCCGAGTCTCTTTACCTCTCCCCAGTGGAGAAGTGCTGGGATTTCTGAAATATCAGAGTCAGTTATAATATTTGGATTCTCCCAGAAGGCATCTCCTGGAGTTCCTAACTTTCTGGTGACACTCCAGGGAGAGGACTTGGAAGGAATGGGGAGGGGTATCGGCATTGTCTCACTCCCATACTGCAGCAGTTTTGATTTTTTTTTTTTTGGTACTGGGGATTGAACCCAGGACCATTCTACCACCAAACTACATCCCTATGCCCCTCTTTCTTTTCCGTTTTCATTTGTAACAAAGTCTAGGTAAGTTGGTGAGCGTCTTGCTGAACCTGTGATCTTCCTGTCTCAGCCTCACAAGTACTGGAATTACAGGTGTGTACCACCACACTCAGTTAGTTTTGATATGAATACATCCTGGACTCCCTTAAATGAAGCCCATACTCACCCAGGTTCAGACATGACTATTATGTTCCTATATGTTTAAGAGAAATATTCATTTGAGAGTTGATCATTTGCAGTTCAGCTCCACTCAATTCAAGGGACTTGGCTGATGGCCATAGGTCACCTTGTCATCAGCCCCTCCCGGTACCCTTGGGACATACCTCAGGCAGGCACAGGCAGTGGCCTCGGTCCCAGAACAGTTTACTCCCTGGTGTGTGTTTCTCCCTAGAGCAAAGCTGTCTCTGAGGCCTCAGAGATGAGCAGGGTCAAACCTGAGCTCAGCCACTGTCAGCTGTGTGACCCTGGACAAGTTACTTACCCTCCTGGCCTTAGTGTCCTCCTGTGAAAAGTGAGGACAAAAATAGTGACTACTACAGGGGATGTGGTGAGCACTGAGTGAGTAAAGGCTCACAGAATGCCCAAACAGGGCAGGCATATATCCTCAGCATTATGGACAGGTTTGTGAAATGCACATAGTGATTTGCTCATTCATTCATTCATTTCATATTCTTGGAGAACTGGACTCTTGGCCAGGTACTATCCTAGGCATTGCACGTCCAGTGATGAGCAAGAAGTGGCTTCTTATTCCGAGATGCCTAGCTAGTGTGAGAAGCAGGGCAGTGTGGGGATGAGGCACCACTGCAGGCGGAGGAGAATATGCAAAGGGCTTGAACTGACCCTGGCCTAACTCACCCTGCATGGGTCAGCACAGACCTCCCAGAGGAGCTGATATCTTGGCTGAGACCAGAGGGGTCAGAGGATCGATTGGCCACTTGACTCTGCATTGGGTGAAAGGTGCTAGGAAGAGATGGGGTGGTGTGTGCAGATGATGAGCAGCCAGCTCAGTCTAGCTAGGGAGTGCAGCATGGGGCAGCAAGTGGTAAGAAGGCCAGAGTAGCAAGAAAAGGCCAAGTGAGGGACTTGTGGAGTTCTGGAATGCCGGGTGTCATCCTACAGCGTGAGGATCCACCGGGGCTTCAGGCCAAGCAGCGATCTGGTCTGATTTTGGTTGTGGAAGAATCCCTCTGCCTGGCCCCAGGAGAGGGGTTGGAGTGGGTAGAGTCCAAGCAGGGAGACGGCTCTGGCCACATCTGCCCTCATCCGGGGGGAGGCATCATGGTGGCTGACACTGGGCTGGTGGCAAGTCTGATGTGATTCAGTTTCCCGCCACTTGGAAGGTGGGAGCATGTGGATGTGGTAGTTTGGCGGCCCTGATGGCTTTGCTGGCCCACTGGCTTTTTCTCTGGTCATATTCACCCTTTCCAGCCCCTGCCCACATTTCCATGGTCACAGCAAATATCAGACGAAGAGAACTCAGTCAACCTCACGGGACACCTTGGATTTTCCTGTGAGTCATGAATTACAGCAGAAGTCTCTTGGCCTTCTTCAGACCACCATGCCTCCAGAAACTTTTTTTTAAAGAGTCATCATTCTCATCACCCCCCCCACACACACACACACAACCACATAAACAAAAACGACAAAAATAAACTAAATATTTTGCTGGGTCACCAGTCCAAAGGATTAGATGGAGCCGTGACAGATGAGAACCTCCTCAGTGTGGTGGTCAGGATGTGGCTGGGGCAGACAGCACATATCAGACAGGGTAGCTACGTGCATGTTTCTGCTGCAAACTGCCTTATCCCAGGGTGCTGCCTCGAGCACCCCAGCTAAGGAAGAAGAGATACTCTAGCTGGAAGGATCCAGAAAACGTCACAGGAGAGGTGGCCACTAATAGGGATCCCTTTATGTTTTCTCTTCTCCCACAGTATTTTTGAAAATTTTAGCAGGAAAAGCAAATCAAAATACAACTATCATGCTAAGAATCTTCCTAGATATAATCATACACACACACTCGCACAGTCACATTTGATGAAGGCTCAGCATTTGGACGATGTAGGCTGTTACTATTACAGGCAGGAATCAAGTAATGGCAGATGGTCTATAGGGAAGGATTCCTTTCCCCCCCCCTTTTTTTTATTTTTTACTTGTATCCCTCTGTTATGTGGCTTGTGGATTGACTGCCAGCTTTCCACCGTTTATGTAATTTAGCATTAAAATCTGGACACTGAGAGCCCTCACTGTTCTTACTGCCATCCCCCCAAGCTGATCTGGTGAGACCAGAGTGGCCCTCCCAGTGACTACTGGGGAAAGGCTGAGGAGGGGCTGACAGGACATATCCCCAAGAGGAGGACCAACAACACAGAAAACTCACTCTGCAGCGGAGGGGCCTGTAGTCTGGCTGGGAGGCTCGTGAGTTCTGTTGCAGGGCTGGCTTGATACTCTTTTCTCATTCCACTTCAGTGAATAAGGAAGTCCATTGTCTTTGCAGTTTCAAAACTAGAATCAATTTGTTGTGCCTGACTGTACCCCCTATTTAAAATAGTCTGAT
The DNA here is from genome assembly GCA_004027185.1 of Glis glis. NCBI lineage: Eukaryota > Metazoa > Chordata > Mammalia > Rodentia > Gliridae > Glis > Glis glis. The sequence continues at coordinate 52,828 of PVJS01001444.1, read as the reverse complement.
GGTTGTACATACCCTGGGGTCACCTGATACAGTTAACTGCGCAATGGAATATTGCCAAATAAAGTTCTGTAATTTTTTCAAAAAGTTATTTGCAGATATCACAGATAAATTTTCAAATTATAGAGGCTCTCTTGTACCCTAGATACTATCTTCTAATGACATAGTGGTATCTAAAAACGTGTATGAAATTGGCTTTGAAAAAAATCATATATCTGGGCCCAAGGACTCAGTTCAACTCTATCTGAAGCTTTGAAATTCATTTGGAAGGTTGTTTTGTATCTAACTTTTTTTTTTTCCAGACGGCTTTAGACAGGGTTTTGCCTCCAAGTGTTCTAACTCACTGAACAAGGTGTCCCCAGGTACACCCACATACATCTTTCCTTTGGATGCCACTTCTGTGTCTTTTTCATTTTCCCCTGACAAACAGCAGTCTTTTTTTGAGCATCTCCCTTCTCCCTGGATCAGCAGGGCCAGAGTGGCCAATCTCCTCCCATCCTTCAGAGTCCCCATTCTTTGTCCTCATGCTGGCAAGAAAGCTTCCTCCTGCCCCAGCCACCGAGCATAATTTTAATTTCTGTAACTTGTTTGCTATTACAAGACAGACTAGCTTCTTTGAAAACTGGATTTTAAATCCAGCCCATAGTCAGCTACATTTGACCTACAAAACGGTGGTGAGGTTAGGCCACCTCCTCCCCACACACAGTGTGTGACTCACTACTTGGAGGACACTGATTAAGATAAAGGTCATTTGGCTTTTCAAAGCAGCCTGTTAATTGTTGTTTCTTTAAAAAAAAATACACCCAAGCTGTTTTAGTTTTACAGTGATCAAAAGGATTTTGTAATCATACTAGGAAAGCGCGTAGAACTTTTCATCTTTGAGACACTTAAAAACATTAATTAATAAGAGCATAGTACCTTGTAGCAAAAAGGAAAGGCTGGTTGTCTGGACATGCCCTGTTGCTTCTCTCCCACCTTCCTGCTGGTTTGAGACACACCCTCATGGCCCTGTCTCCATGTGGTGTATCTGGGCTTGTCATCTTCCATGGCTTGTAAGATTTCATCCCGAATACAGACTCATCGGAATTTCTCTCTTGGTGTAATGTTAGTGTCATCCGGGCATAAGTCTTGTCTAGAGAAGTCTGGGGTATCGTGGAGTCACACACAAGAGGGGCCAGCATAATTTTGGTGGAAATCATAGCTAATTTGATATCCTCAGGTACTAGAAGTCTTCTCCAAGGCTGCAGCAGGATCCTGGTGAGAAGAAGTAAGATGGTGTGATCTGGGCATGGGCAGAGCACTCAGCCCCCTGCTGTCCCTCAGTCTATGCTGTGGATATTAATCTCAAACTGATTTGTGCATCCTTGGCCATCAGGACAAGTTTCAGGATAGCTGGAGAGAGTCATCAGTCAGCAGACATAACTGGCTTTTGGGATTTGGCTCCCGGTATGATTCTACAACTACCAGTGGCCCCACTATGTACAGTCCTGACCATTCTCACCATCTGAACTGAGGGCCAAGTTAGAGAGAAGACCACTGAGAGAAAGGCTCAGGAACCAGGCAGAGTGGGCCTGTAGCCCATGGCAGGGCCTCCCACCCCTGGGCTCTGCATCCTTCCCGCTGAAGTGATTCTCCCGCACCTGGAGTTGTGTGAATGAAACAAGAGGTGTGCGGCGCTTAGCGCACTGCCTGGCTCAGAAACACTCACTCTTCATGAGAATGGCAGAGGGTGAGGAGGAAGCTGGCCAGCAGGAAAAAAATGTGCTTTTTTTTTTTCTAGAGGCAGTCATTTGGAAAGCAGAACAGATTGGTTGCTACATTTTATAAATTCCTTGTTGAAGAAACAATGAAATCTGAAAACTGAAAGCCATAATTGCTTCAAAGTACTTTTACCCTTTGGGAAAGAGATCAGAAGGCCAGGTGGCAATCCCTGTGGTAGTGGCAGTGGTAGTAAGGGCAACCTTCTTCTCGTTTTCATTTTATTTTTGCACTTTTTATCATTTTTTCCAAATTTTCTACAATGAGTGGTAATTATATGGAAGATCAGAAAAAAAATGACAAGTGCTCAAGCCTTCTAGATTGTGATATTCATATCCCCTGCTGCTGGTCCCCAGAGCAGTGGCTGACAGAGACCATGGGACTCCCTTTCTGCAGGGCCACCTCCTCTGGGTCCCACAGACCGAGACCTTTATTTACAGCTGGCAAGATGGAATCCACCTGCCGGATGCTAGGGGAAGGAGCGCCACTCTGCCCCTGCCTGTCAGGCTTCAGAGGTGGTGTGAAGGCCTGCACCAGCAGGGGCCAGCAGCTGCCTGGAAAGAGAAACATCTGCCCAGCCTATCGCAGGCTCTGGGCCTTGGCCACACCCCTCATCCAGATGGGATTATCCCAGCAAGGTTTCTTCCCTTCCAGTTGTGCTGCCCCCCCATCTCCTTCCTTCCCACGGGCATCATGGAACATCACCCACAGTTTATCAAGTAGTAGCGCACACATATTCACTCCATAGAGGCTGCAGGGATGTGTGCAGAGGATTCCCTTCCACTTCCCTAAAAGACACAGCTGAAGCAAAGACATTGTTGTTTTCTTTAAATAGACATGACTACCACCTTGGCCCATCCTATTGTGTCTCTAAAGTCAGTCTGCAGGTGACACGAGGGGCACTTGTATCCAGACCATTAAACACTGCTAAGAACATTCTGGTACTTCAGGCAAGCCCCCTCCCCTGGTATTTCCTGCTTGCTTCTCTGATGAGGCCGTCTTGTCCCATCCTCCTTGGCCACAGGCTTGTTGGTGTGTTCACCACATCTGGCCTTTATTTGAAACTCCACCTCAAAGTATTTCATAGCACAGAATATCTTTCCTTATTAAATTCTCCTGTACATATTTTTTTCATAAAACAAGCACCAAAAACTACAAACCTACCTGTGACTCTCAAAGTCTGTTTATAAACCTTTGGAAACCGTTTGCAATTCGTTAATCACATTTTCAAAGGAAGTTACAGATTATAGATACACTAACAATTGCCATATAAAATGCCTCCACCCCATAACGAGCTCCTTAAGCAAAGAAGAGGAAGTCGTGGAGCTGGGGACCTGGGATTTGTCCCAGGCCAAAGCTGCACGGGAGAGGGGAGATCTGGCCTGGAATTTGGAGGTTCCAGAGCTTAGTTATTTTTCTGTCACTTGGTGGTGGTTGGGAGGAGCAAGGAGAAGAAGTGATCACCTTTGTTCAAATATGATAGTATATCTCTGTGAGCAGTGTGTCAGTTTGTAAATCTCATGTTCCCAAATAATCATTAAAGTAGCAAAGTTTGAGAATATTTCATATCAAATGTAATATATAAAAGTAGTTAATTTGAAAAGGAAAATAACAAAGGCCCTACACACACACACACACACACACACACACACACACACACACACACACATTTAACAGGAGCTCTGTTGACTACTTGATGCTTGAAACACAAGCCAGATTAAAAATAATCTTAAAAGAAGGAGGGAAGTAATGCAGGGAGGATATATTGATGCAGGAAACATCCAAGGGTATAAAGGTTTTAAGCACAGCTTGATCCAGGTGTGCACATCATATTTTCAGCACTTCTCTGCACTGGTGTCATTCTTGGGAAGACTCTCTCCAAGTAGTGGCAGAGCTGATCTGAGTGATCTGAGGTACTTCAAGCTCACCTTAGCAAGGCCAGTGTGACCGCTTTTCCCAAATCAGCATCTCTGGACTATGGATGGAAGTGCCTTCGCTAGAACCATACTTACTGAGAGTGAGGCCCAAAGGTTCCCGGACAGCAAAACCAAGGTGCTTAACCTGGTAGAGGTGGGGAATGGATGGAGTGGTGGCAAACCACAGCACAAGTATCTTCCTAATGGATGTCTATTCTCCAGCCTTCTAATATGCTTTCTTGATGGGTAAAAGATCTGGGCAGATTTAGGGTCAGTATGCTACAGTTTGCTTGTAGCTGTTGGTCTATTTTATCTATGCAGTAATCCACTGACTTTTCTTTCTCTAACCCAAATTAATCACTCTGCTACATTAATGTTAATATTCTAAAGGAGCTTACCTGTTGATCAAGACCCAGAGGCACAGTGTTTCAGACCCATTGCACATACCTGGTTAAGCAGACACTATGGAAAGCATTTCTAAAATGAAGTATTCCTCTTACTGTTTCTTTCCATGGAATTAAATTACAGAGACTTGCTGGACAAGTCTGTGTAATTGCTGGTGGCTTGTGGACCAGTATGCTGGGAAATCTTTCATTCCTTCACTCTCTAATCTCTTTGAGTTTCTTAAATAGGCTTTTTTTTTTATAATATACTGCATTTCTTGAGTGGTTATAAAAAATGAGTAAAGACACTTAGAAATGGTCAGAAGTCAAGAATTCTCAACCTATTCCACTTTTTCCAAATTCCATCTAAAAGGTCCTGGGTGCTTTTGCACAGTCTGAATTCCCCTGCCAGGAGAGTCTTAAGTCCCAACTTGTAATATACACACCAGGAGGACAAAGTGATTGTGATTGTCTGACACCATCATCTCCCACAAACACCTCCTGCCTGCCTCTGGTTCGCAGAATTATCAATGGCCTCCTTCCTTTCAAGGAAATGTGATATTAGCAATCTTTATGCAAGAAGTTTATGGCCCTCAGCAATCATACTAGCTACGTGTTGAGGTTATTCTGTCCCTGGGAATGTGTTGCTATTTTACCTGAAATATCTCATTCATCCTCTCCTGCCTTTGTTGTGGAGATACAACTGTTTGTCCCCTTTTGCACCTGAATAAGGAAGGAAGCTAGGAACAGCTTGGTACCTTGCTTAGGGTCACATGTCCAGTGTGAGCATGGGCACTGCAGAGTGGCACAGCCACTGTGCTCTTTTCTTCTCATAGAAACATGTGGACACTTTTTCTGATAATGAAGGCACAATCGGTGCTCTTTTTTAATTTCCTTAAAACTAGTTGAATGACATAAGACTTAGACGTGAAAATCCCGGCAGAGGCTGCTGGTGAGCAAGGTTTCCTCCTCCGTACTCCCTGTGTGATTTTCTTTAACTTGTTATTTGATTTGTTACTTAACCTGTTAGAGTCAATTTTCCCACGTTCATAATGGACAACAACAAAAGCAGAATTAAGGGAGAATTAAGGGTGATAAACTGCAAGTCAGTCCTTTGAAAAGAGAGGAGCACTGTTCAATTGACTTCATGATCTTTAGTGCCTTGCACTTTGTAGGTATCCAATAAGTGTGTAAATAAATAAGAAAAGAGTACTTTGAAGTGACCACAGGAAGAACTCCCACCCCCCCACACCAAAATAAGTAAATAAGTGAACACTGTAGTTGCAGCAGTAGGCTACCCAAGAAAGTGTGGAAGTTCTGCCTTTGAAGTTCAAGATATGGGCTGCATGGACTTCCAAAGTGCCCAGTAGCTCTCAGGAATGGTTCTGACTAAAATGGGACTTGAGAGCCATTGCACGCGTAGCAGAGGCCCAGAATGACAGCCTGACTTTAACTGCCCAAGGGGACAGCCCCTCCTTCATCACTCCTGCTGGGCCAACACCTCCTGCTGACCTTCCTGTCCCTCCTAATCAGAGCAAGCCTGGCTCTTTGAGGGCCAGGGCCTCCATGCACACACGAACTTTCCATAACAGGCTCCAATTGTTAATCTGCTGTAGTTTACAGCAGCTTCTAGGGAACTACTTTCCTTCCTCTTCATCTGGAGTGGCTCTGATGTCATAATAGGGACCATGAATGTGTGTTAATTGGAAACCTTAGAGCAGAGGGCGGAGGCCTGGTTGACAGGATGGTCAGAGCACACTGCCCTTGGAGGCAGGCAGGCCAGCCTTCCTGGGTGGTGGTGGGGAGGGGGATTCTCCAGACATGGTACAGAGTTCCCAAAAGACAGTCAACATGTAAAGAAGGAGTGCAGAAAAGACACTTGGCCCTGTTCAGTACCACAGTGACTCAGGATCTCCCCTTCTGCCTGCTGTCCCCTAGATTCCATTAGGGGGCAGATTAGACTTGTTGGGTACCATGTATTGGCAGTGTTTTTTCCTGCTGGCTGGGGTGCCTATACTGTCTGCATCTACAATAGTCAATCAGTGTCCAAAATGGTAACCTGTAGATTTGGGGTCTTAAAACACTTAAACCTGCATCTCGGAGTGGTATCATTCAATCAAAAGATGACTGATCTAAAGCCAAGAACAACAACCACAACAAAAGTATGTGTGTGTGTGTGTGTGTGTGTGTGCGTGTGTGTGTGTGTGTGCGTGTGTGTGTGTGTGTATACACACATATATATACACACATGTATATATATACACATATATATGTATTTTTTTAGTATACTATTAATCCTATCTTCTCAATTTGTACAGTAAAGGGGTTGCTTATCCTTAGCCTGCAGCAGAGGGCAGACTTTCCTACCTTATAAACAACCTGACAACTAACATTAAAGGCCTTGAGATGCCCAAAGGTCCAGACATAAAAATGTCTGGTATATAAAATGGTAGGCTAGCAGGGTGACTAACACCAGTGATTTAGGGGGAAAAACTAAAACCACTTCCCCGGTTATTAATGCACTCACCAGCTTTTCTAGATAAATGCCCTAATGGCCATTAAATCTGGCAGCAGTTCTCAGTATTCACATGGACTCCAGGTGAAGTAGCCATGCTTAACTCAGCACTGTGGTGGGCAGTGTGATAGCAAATAGAAGGTTCCATGTGTCTGCAAAATATTACCAGGATGCTGAGCCCAACTCTAACTGTGGAGATCAGCGCTTTTGCTTCCTAGCTAAGGAATATGAGGGTAGGTTCAAGAATGAAGGATTATAAGGCTTAGGGGAGAGTACTATGTATTTGGTAAGTGCATGTGTGATACCCTTTTCTATGTCACAAGGGATAGGTTTATCAGCTATGGAACAGAGGGGAAGGGTCTCCCCCATCCCACACATACACCATCCAAGAATGGGATGAACTCTCCTTTGCATCTGGTGTTTTGGAAACCAGGAGTCCACTGGGCAAATTCATATCAAACAGAGTTGGAATTTATATTGCCCAGCTTGGAGAAAATATTCACAGGAATATGGCCTTGGCATGTCTGTCACCAAAACCCCTAGGGCAGTCCCTCTGCAGACCTCCTGGCTGACACCTGTTGACTCGCAGTCCCTATCTGCAACAGGACCTGGGAGGATAAGGTTGTTCTGGCTAATGATTTCATGGAGAGTTTTTTTTTTGTTTTCTTTCTCTTCTCCCCAATGCTAGTATGAAGAAGGAAAGAAGCGAAGGAAGCCTAACTACAGTAGTGTTGACCTCTCTGAGGTGGAGTGGGAAGACCGAGATGATGTGGTAAGTGCTGCGCTTTCATGCTTCATGGGGAGGGAGCTCTGCTGACTTGAGACTGTCCCAGAGCCTGGTCAAGAGGCCCACGAGTGAGACACTTGGCCACCAAAGGAATGTGAAGACAATGGACCTTTTCACCATGTTTGAAGTTTCATAACCTTCCTGCTGGTGGGCCAGGCCAATTGCAGATGGGCCAACCACCCCACCTGCTTGAGCAAGTCTGCGAAAACTATCCCCTGGTAGACGTTGGTCCCCTTTCCTCCCCAGTGTAGTTGGCACCTGCCATCTTCAGTAGGGCCTGGCTGAGCACCAGGAGGCCCTGCCCACTGCATTGTTAGTGAAGCTATAGACCCAGCAGACGAGCTCTTAGGCAAGCAGAATTCACCTGTCAGGACCTCATAGACACAGTTCTTGTTTTGGAAGAGCAGCCGAGGGTTTTGCGAGCCCACTTTCCTCCTGAATGGTTGGCTGTCCATTTCTTGGCCTCCTCAGCTTCTCCCCTGCTTCAGACAAGCCATGTTGCAATAGCCCACCATGCTTTTCGCCCCACACAATTCTAGCCTTTAGTACTGTATCAAAAGTTTTCCTTTTGCTCGTGACTTAACCCTGTCAAGTTTTCTTGTTACTTCTCAATAAACCAGATTTGTTGGACATGGCTGCCTTTGTGTGAATACAGGCAGACTAGTCTTAATTAAATCGTAACTTACCAGGTGTTCCCATCTGAGGCCTTTCTCTTCACTTTTTCTTATGGTATCTCTGCACCAAGGCCTCTTTTCCTTCACCGGCATCCCAGATTTGCCTGGGGTCCTTTCGTAAGCTTCATCACTGAATTAGCACTGTTTCCATCTCTCACTCTCCCCTGCCTTTCATGGTGATGTGGAAGAAAAATCACATTGGAAATCCCAGGCTGGGTTCTTGTGCCTTCCAGAAGGGCCAATGTCACGGCTCCCTTGCTGAGGCTTGCCTTCTTTTTATATCCTCTGTTCCCTAGACTGTCTAAGCTAGCATAAATCTCTGATTTTCTTCCTTGCCTGTAAAATGCAATAGTCATATCTGTTTTAGAAATTTAACCTATTTCCTCCTTCATCTAATCTAAGTCTAGTTAAACCCAAGTTCAGACAAAATAGCCTTGCCATTTAATAAAAGTTACTTCCCCCTCCACACACACCCCTGCTGACATCATGTCAGTTCAACCACCTGGTAGACTTTGATAATCTTCTTGTCCCTTAAATGTCGTTACCAGGATCCTGTCAGGTTCTTTGGATTGTAACTGCATCCACTGTGCACACCCCTCTTTAGCGGTTATGAGAGGCCAGCCTGCAGGATTCAAAGCCCACCTTTGCTGCTGGCTGTTTGTCTCCAATAAGTGACCATGGTGACCTCTGTCCCTCAGGGTTGTTACTGTTCTTTGTGGTATTTTCCCCCAATAAAATGAGATGATGATGATAATCCCTACCTCATAGAGCTGTTGTGAGGATTCAGTGTATTATTATACTGAAAGACATAAAAGTGTTTACACCGCTGCTGGACAGGTGAGCACTCTCCAAGTAGATGTAATTGTTTCTGGTATTCTCATCATTGTCATTGACCCTCAGGTGACCTTCTCAGGAATAAATGTTCCAAGGACTTAGAGTTGATGACCACTCTTATGAGTCTTTGAAGGACACCTTCCATTGTTTTCTTTCTCTTGTCTTCACTTTTTCCACTGCTCCGTTTGGGTTTGCTTTGAACTCACTGGGTCCTTTTGCTTCCTTTCCCAGTGGGTTTGAGCCTCGCCATTGACATGCTTCTCCATCCCTTCATCTTTTCCAGTTTAACCAGTGGAAGGCACCTTTGATGATGCTTGTCCTTACTTCAGACTCCCACACCTAGGGGCTAGCATACTCTCTCCTAGTTGACACTCACCAGGCACTCTTGCTTCTTCACCTGCCACTTGAAGAGATTTATTGCTCCTCATTTTCTAGTCATATGTGTGCCACGGAACTTTTTCAGCGAGCTAATATCTCCTTTTAACAGTCATAGTTTATTAGCATGTTTTATCTCCTCATTCCATTTTCTTTCCTCATTGGAGCTTGGGCTTTGGTTTCCCAGCTGACCACCCCAGAGTTGCCCACACCTCAGGCTCAGCGAATGCTTTCAGTCTGCACATACTGGTCTCTGGTTAACTTTATGGTTTGGGCTTCTTGTTACATTGGGAGCCCAGTGTATTTGATATGGGAATTCCTTCACTATCAACATGTTTGACTGGGGAAAACCCAAGCTACCCTTTCTCTCTTGGGAATTTGCACCCCAGTGACTGGGAAAATCTGGAATCTGTGCAAAGCATAGATTGTGAAATCTTCCCAGAATCCCACATGTTCGTATGCTGGTCAAAATCAGGTAAAGGCATAAGCAGAACCCACCGAGGAAGAAGCAACAGAATCTGCCCAGCTGCAGAGAAGTTGGAAGGAAAATCATACTTCTCTTGGACAACTAGGCTCTTGTTGAATTTAATAACCACATTTATAGCATAGACCCTACATACTTCCAAAAATGATGTAAGATCACATATACAGGTAAGCATGTGCAAAATAGACTGGCTAAAATTAAAATAATAAAAGAAAAGAGACACAGATCATGTAGAGGGGTATGAACGGGACTTCTGTCCCATTCCCAGTCTGCAGGATGAGTTAGGTACTGCATCAGTGATACAATGAGTAAGACAGATCTTCAGGGGACCCGTGAGTCAGCAGGGGACCTTGAGACATGCATGGTCTAGTCTGATTCACCAATGAGGATCACCTCTGGGAAGGAAAATTCATCTTTTTTTTTATTATTATTATTATTTTTTTTTTTGCGGTACCGGGGATTGAACACAGGGGTGTTCTACCTCCGCGCTACACCCCAGGCCCTATTTTTTATACTTTATTTTGCAACCGGGTCTCACAAAGTTGCGGAAGGCCTCACTAAGGGGAGAGAGAGAGAGAGACAGAGACAGAGACAGAGACAGAGACAGGGAGAGAGCTGAGGCTGGCCGCGAACCCAGATCCTCCGGTCTCCACCTCCCAAAGTACTGGGATTACAAGCGTGCGCCACCACGCCCGGCGGAAAATTCATCTTTAAAAGTAGTGTTTATCATTTGGTTATAAATTCCCAGACATGGCTGAAGGAATTAAGGATGGTTTTTGTTTTGTTCCTATTGGTGTTATAGTCATTACCAAAGTTTCCACAATGAACATGATTATTTCTATAAATAGAGAAAACTCACATAAGCAATAATAACTACCATATAGAGAGCTCTTCCTGCATGCCAGTGCTGTTGTATTGTATACATATGAATTCACATATTTCTAACAGCAATCCTAGGAAGTAGGTGTCATTGCTAGCTCCATTATATAGGTAAGAAAATGGAGGCAGGGAACTGATGCAATGGGCTGAGGGCACAGAGTGTGGATTTCAGCTCAAACAGTCTAGCCCCCAAATCTGTGCTCTTGACGCTTGAGTGTGCCATAGAAAGGGCACTCAGTGCAAGTTCTTTTTTTTTTTTTTTTTTTTTTTTGCAGTACAGGGGATTGAACGCAGGGGCGTTCTACCTCCACGCTACACCCCCGGCCCTATTTTTTATACTTTATTTTGAAACCAGGTCTCACGAAGTTGCGGAGGGCCTCACTAAGGAGAGAGAGAGAGAGAGAGAGAGAGAGAGAGAGAGACAAGGAGAGAGAGAGCGAGAGAGCTGAGGCTGGCTGCGAACCCAGATCCTCCGGTCTCTGCCTCCCAAAGTACTGGGATTACAAGCGTGCGCCACCACGCCCGGCCTTCAGTGCAAGTTCTTGAAGACTGTTTTAGTGACCTCCTGGAAGATGGGGTATCCTTCCTTGGGGAGGGCAGAGAATATGGGAGTGGCCTTTAGCCTTGTAGCTGATAAATAATGTTCGTCATTGTGAATACTGCCCCATAGATTCTACCTGAAACCCAACTGAAATCCCATCTGGTTTCATCCTCCATGTTTTTTCAATTTCCCCCCCACCCAAGTCAACCCACATTTCTTCTTACCATGATGACTCTGATCGAATCTTCCCCAGAGCTGTTTTTGCTCACAGCCCTGTAAACCACTTCCCCTAGGGATATTTCTGAGACTTTTGGTCATGTATTTTATTCTTCTTTATACCCTCTCCAGTGTCTTTCAGCTCCTGCTTGAGCCCTGGACCCCCAATCCAAGCACAGCCTATTCTAAGAGCCCAGGCTGGTGCATAGGAGTGGGGAATTTGTGGTCGAGGTGCCCCGTGCCCATGCATATTTCCATGTGCTGGTTGAATGGTCACTTGAGAATGACAGAGCTATTTATCCAATGTGTCTCCCTTCCCTTTAATCTGTTGGCTTGGCCAGGTGGCATGTCATTAGGGACTTGGAAGTGCAGGCTGCCAATGCACTGGGAAGGGTGAGGCTCCTGTTCTAATGTGGACAGAGAGCCACTGTTAGGAAAAGGAACTATCATTATGTAATTACACACATGACCTAAGGTGGCCATTGGCTGTCTAAGGGAAGCTTCCCTAATGAGCTCTGCCTGGGAGGTAGGAGCAGCAGGCTCACAAAGCAACGTGAGCTCGGCCTGCAGCTGTGGTGTACTGTTAAGAAAACTGGTGCTGTGATGGGTCACGGAACCACAGAAGAGAAAGACAGATTCCCTAATGGCTCTGGCAGAGCACAACTGAACTGTATCACACGAGGTGGTTACCAGAGACCAGGAAGCTGGTCACTATAACTGGATTGATTTCAGCGTGAGAAGGTTTTACCTGTTATGTTACCGACCACACTGCTTTAATGTTCATTGTAATATCTTAGTTGCAGATGCTGGGCATCTGATAGGGAAAAATGAAGGCACTGTTATCACTGATGGTCCTAATTTGCCTTTCTTTAACCATGTGTTAAGTTGAACATCTATGCACATACCTTTCCATGACTACATAATATGTTAACATGGGCACACCAAAATCTCTTTGGAAATTGTCCTGTGCCGGGCCATAAACAGTTGTTCACTGTTGGAAATCCAGGCAGTGGCAAGTTCAAGGGATAGTCAGTCAACTCCGCGTGGCACCAGCAGTCTCACCCTTCCTGCCTTCAGTGGGGGGCAGTGGCATCGCTATTCCCCATGACTCTTGCCTCCACTCTGAGTACCTGTACCATCTTGGAACACAGGGATGCCACTGACTTACCAAGTGATGCTGGTCAAGTTGCTCTCCTTCTCTAGCCTTAGCATCCTCAGATAGAAGAGTCACATTTCTAGAATGTTTCAGCCTCACAATGCTGTATTTTCATGGGATGCCTGTTGAAAAATCATTAAACTCCCTTTCCTCCTCTGCAATGAAGACAGAAAAACACCTTCCCATTAATCCCAGATCTCAATTCTTGGAGTTTATGGAAGAGCTTACTGGGAAGTTAAAACCACAGACTAGGACATGATCAATTTTAAACCTTTTTCTTTAGCTGGGTATGGTGGTACATGCCTGTAATCCCATGCCACAGTTTCCTTAGCTGTCAAACACGGATAGAAATAGTACTTTAAAAGATGATTTTAGTATGGTGGTGTATTCCTGTAATCCCAGTATTTGGGAGGCTGAAACAGGAGGATTGCAGGTCTAAAGTCAGCCTCAGCAATTTAGCAAGACCTTTTTTCAAAATAAAAATAAATAGGCCTGGGGGTGTACCTCAGAGATAGGATGCCCCTGGGTTCAATTCCCAGTACTACACACACACATACACAAAAAAAGATAATTTTTTGAATTTTGTAAAACTGTCACCCAACAAACACATAGTTAGATATCAGCAAACACCATCAGTGATGTGTACATCATAAAAATCTGATAGTCCCACATCTTACAGCATCTGACAGTATCCCTGGGGCCTGGAAATCTTCCTACAGGGACACTTTAGACAGAATGAAGGATAGATGAAGAAATTGACCCAAAGAGAGGTCAAAGTTCAGCTGGTGTATATCAGCAGCAAAACTTGAACCTCGATATGCTAGGTCAGTGCTCTTAGGCTGCCTCCTTTTCAGTCTCTGTCAGCTTGCAGGTGGATAAGAGCATAATTTTCAACCTGGGGAGTTGGGGATAAGGTTACAAAATTTCAGAAGAGCTGGGCATGGTGGCATATGCCTGTAATCCTAGTGCTTGGGAGGCTGAGACAGGAGGATCACTAGTTCACAGCCAGCCTCAGCAACTTAGCGATGCCCTTTGCAACTTAATGAGACCCTGTTTCAGAATAAAAAATAAAATAGGGCTGGGAGGGTAGATAAGAGGTAGAATGCCTCTGGGTTCAATCCCCAGTACCACATGAGAAAATTATTTAGAGGCTACCAAGCAGCAAAAAAAAAAAAAAACAACCCACGATGGAATCCACTGAGACAGGAGATGCAAAGGACATTCACAGTGTAAGAAGCATCTTTTATTTATTTATTTATTTATTTTTGCGGTACCAGGGATTGAACCCAGGGGCATTCTACCTCCAAGCTACACCCCCGGCCCTATTTTTTATACTTTATTTTGAAACCGGGTCTCACGAAGTTGCGGAGGGCCTCACTCAGTAGCTGAGGCTGGCTGCGAACCCGGATCCTCCGGTCTCCGCCTCCCAAGTACTGGGATTACAAGCATGCGCCACCACGCCGGGCCAAGAAGCATCTTTTATGTGGCTCATGGTCAAAAAGGTTTTAAAAAATTGGGGTAGAGCTCAAGCATCTGTGTCAAGCACACCAGAGCTTGAACCCTTATTCTTTAAGCTTTAGGAAGGTGAGTGACACTATGTGAAAGTGAGAAGGGTGGTAATGCAGAGGAAGGTGATAAAGATGCTGCTCATAATGCTGAGGATACGGGATCACTAGCATCTACTGAGAGCTTAGCACGTACCAGGCACTCTCCTAAACACTGACCCATCTACTCACTACAGCTCTATGTGATGGGTGCTATCATTAGTTCCATTTTGCAGAAAGGGAAACTGAGGCACGGGCAAGGTCAGATATTTTCTCAAGATCATAGAGTTCTGGCTCCAGAGTCCATTTCTAAAGTACAGTGCTATCCGGATATACAACCAGGAGTTTGAGAAGAACAACCTATTCTCATTCTTATTTTTAAAAGGGCAGGACAAGACTGAGTTTTGCCTCCAGAAGGCCTCAGCCACCCTGGCCGTGGGCCCTGCCAGGCCTCCTATGGCTTATTCTGTGCTACTGGAAGGGGTAGGGTGGTGGCGCAGAGACACAGAGAGACTTACCTAATCTCTGACTTGCCTGGGGAATGTGAGAGGCGAAGGTCCCAAATGGCTTTAGGCAGGCACCAGAAAGAGGAAAAATGAAAACCATGTTAAAGATAAATCGAGGCATTCTTAAAAGTTAGAAAGTAGACTTAATTAGGACCAGCTCTCCCCGTCCAAAACCACAAAAAGTTAAAATGGGAAAATATTTCCAGAAATGCCCATTATATGTTGTTAAAAAATATCTAAAGTAAAATATATGTTTTATTTTATACATGCCTCCAGCTAAAAATTATGCTTTTACTCTCCGTCTCTCTCCCTCTCACAGAAGATGGGAATGAAAACCCAAATCTAGACAGCCCTGAATCAAATTTAGGCTGCTTGCAAGCTTTGCAGTTTTCTATCGGCCAGATCTTACTCAGTCTCCTCAAAGGAGAAATGAGGGGAAAGGATAAAGAACCAAGGCCGGGCTAGGAGAGAGGCTTCCTGAGGGGCTGTGGCATGTCAGCATTTGCTGCTGTCCCATTAAATGGCCTTTGCTGTGCTGTCCTGTTGGTGCCCGGAACGGCACATCTTTCATCACCGTGTCTGCTGTCCTCTTCTGAACTCATGGAAGGGCCACACATAATTAGATGAGGTCAGCCAGAGGTGGGGGAGGAGAGCCAGGCTCAATGTTCCTGGACAGGACCTTCAAAACTCAGAGACGGGGTCGCCCCTGCCCAGGACCTTGTCAACAGGGCCATTTATTGGCCAAGATTTCTCAGTGAACATTTGAAGATGATTCATGCTATAAAAAGCTAATCTCTGTCTTCCAAATGGCTAGTCTTTTTAATTTTTTTACTTAAACTACTGTGTAGGAAAATGTCTTTAACTTGATTATCTTTTGAAAAATGGTTTCTTCATGCTGGGCGTGGTAATCCCAGTACTTGGGAGGCGGAGACCGGAGGATCTGGGTTCACGGCCAGCCTCAGCTACTTAGTGAGGCCCTCCGCAACTTCATGAGACCCGGTTTCAAAAATAAAGGATAAAAATAGGGTCAGGGGTGTAGCTCAGAGGTAGAATGCTCCTGGGTTCAATCCCCGGTACCGCAAAAAAAAAAAAATGATTTCTTCATGACAATCCAGTGCCCTTTTGGAAAACATAACTCGTCCTTGGAGGCACACTCGAGTGTTTTAGCGGATTGCCAGGAGTTCCTTCTCTGACTCTCAGGATTCATCGACATTGGACAGGCTGTTTTGTTGTTGTCCTAAGGTTTACATGAGCACCCCCAAATTGAAGTAGAAGGCTATGTAATTGTTGTCGTTTACCTCTGTCCCACTGTACCAGAGCAGTCGGGGGGTCATTTTCTGAAAGCTCTGTGAAGGTCTATGTACAGCACAGTCTATGTAGCCTGACCTGCAAAAGCACCCCAGGTCTGTTGGGAATCAAATCTTTACTGTGCACAAGCTGCCTGACATGTGCTCAAGTGAGGATGCAGAGCGTCTGCGACCCGGGGAAGAGCTAACACTCAGATTTCCTTTTATCATTTTAGTTAAGAAACGCCATGGTGAATCGAAAGACTGGGAAGTTTTCCATGGAGGTGAAGAAGACAGTGGACAAAGGGGTACATTTTTTCTCAAACATTCTTGCTGCTTAATTTAAAACAAACCACTGTGAAAAATTAGCTTTGAAAGCTCTATCTGGAATAAATATCTTTCCCTGAGATCATTTTTCTCTTGTCTTTACTTATCTCAAACAAGATTCATGTAGTACTGTTAACCTGATTGTAGTGTGTCCATTTATTTTTATTGATTTCTGAAAACGTCACCTAGCAGACTAACCATGTTTTCTTTTCTCTACGACTTTTTTTTCAATCTAGAAACGGGTTTTGGTGATGACAAATGACTACTATTATACAGACATCAAGGGTACCCCTTTCAGGTAGAGCTGACCATAATACATGGACTTTCCATCAGATCCATCAGTGTGTTTGTACAAAACCTGCTGACGCTCTCAGAGCCCACCATCCGAAGATAACAAACACCCTGCCAAAAGGCTGGAAAGAGTGAGGAAGGGGCTTTTCCCAGGCTGCTTTTGTCTTTGTTTTTCAGAAGGGGGAAGATGGTTCAGGCTCGCTTAGGAGAACTCACTCAATTTGTCATGGCTTTGCATTTCATTACCAAGCAAAAAAAGCTTTGGGGATCCCACCATGGGTGGAGACCAGTTCAGAGGGTTACCAGGGTCCTTAACCATCTAACTTGCTGCTGCCTCCTGAGTTCGGTATTACCTTTAATTTTTATAACAAAAAACAAAAACAAAAAAAAACCCAAAACAAAACAAAACAAAAATCCCCCAAAACAAACAAAACAGTCCTTCAAACTTGGAGGTGGCATTTCATCCCTACATGTTGTGCTTCTGTTTCGACTTCTCTGAACTGTCCTTCTGTGTTCATCTATCTTTGAATCCTGTTGTCCCTCTTTGTAACAGTCCTGGAAAAAATGGTTTTACCTCATTGCCTGCTGTCAGATGCATAGGTCACATTCTCAAGTCACCTGCTACTATTAATTTAAGTGTTGGAACACATTTTGTTAAAAAGAAAAAAAATATTTCAATGGCGCTGCTTCCTATTCCTGAACTGCTGTCTGGCAGAACTCAGGGGAGAAAGAGTTGACTGACTATAGATTAATGTGAAAAATAAATCCCCACACCACTGTTATAGACTGCCAAGGATCAAGGGTGGGTTCTGTGTGGAACCAGGAGCAATCAAGAAACACACGAGCCGCTAAGCGGCTTTGCCAAATGAAGACTGTGTTTCTTCAACACAGCTTCTTACTTTAGGCCAAAAACAGAAAGAGCTTAAATCAAGCCAGCGAGAACGGGGAAAGCCTCCTAGCCTAGGGAGAGACGTGGGCGTAGAAGCCCGCAGTGCAGTGATGTGGCTCACCCAAGTGCTAGTGGTAATTGTCCTTTTTGCCCTGAGGAGGGGTCTAGTTCCCTAGTTTCAAACTCTGGGGTCTCTCCAGACCCATCTCTGGCTGAGCATAGGGCAGAGGTGTGTAAGGTGGCAGCCAGGAGCAGGGGGAGTGGCCCACAGTAGGCCCTCCAAGACCAGGGCTTGCCCAAGGGGTGAGCCATTTGCCAGGAGTCTTGAAAACCCAAGAGCAGCCAATTGCTGCTGGCATTTCCAATCAGAAATTCCTTTGAAGCAGCTGCTTGAACCTAAGAAAAACCAACACCCACTATAATCAGTGAGGTTTTCAAAGTAAACTGTTGGAAGAAATTGTTTACAGAACATGAAATGGAAATGTGAAAATGGAAAATAAAAAATGTTAACCCTCAAGTCTACTCCAGTCGCTGCCATAGACTTCAAGGTCTGCTTTCTCTCTCTGCAGTTTAGGTGTGGCACTCTCCAGAGGCCATGGGAAGTATTTCTTCCGTGGGAACGTGACCATCGAAGAAGGTAAGGTTGAGAGGCCTTGGCGCCTTTCATCTTGTGGTGTAGGAAGGAAGGCCTAGAGAAAGCTAGAAGTTCAATAAAGAGCTCCTACGCTGTTCAATCCTCTGCCCAACCAGGTGTGGTGGTGCATGGCTATAATTCCAGTACATAGGAGGTTGAGACAGGAAGAGCACAGGTTCCAGACCAGCCTCAGCAACTTGGAGAGACTCTGTTTCAAAATGAAAAATTAAAGAGGGGTGGTAGTATGGCTGGAAGATAGAACCCCCGTAGGTTCAATCCCCAGTCCCAAAAAACAAAAACAAACCTCTGTCCAATCTCTTAGGCATCTGACTCAAATAACTGCCCACTTAATGGTATCTTTATTGCCACTTTTGCCTAGGTTTCAGAATGGTGGGAATCTGACCAGTGTTGACCCCACTTATGATTTAATTCCTTTAAACTTTGCTTTAATTCACAAAGTTGTCAAGACAACTCACAGGAATTGTTTACTAGCTATATTCTTCTCATACATAAAATTCACTAGCAGGGGATATACAAATTAGTGCAAAACCTCAAACCCAGAGGAAAGAAAAGAAAGGTCCAGAAGGCTTAGTCTTCTACACAGTTAAGTTACGCATTTCACTCTTGTTTCATGGCAACCCTGGCCCAAAGGCAGATGTGACCATTGAAATGGTTCACAAAGGGCAGAAAGGGAAAGTAGCACCTGTGGTTCTCATCCTCTGTCTTCATAAAGCTCAGGTGATCAGCAACTCCCCGGAAATGGTAGCAGTTGTCTCAGTTCTGTGAACTGTATAATTGTTGTCACATACGCATTGTCCTTTTGTCTCCCAACAACCCCACTAGTTCAGTAATGTGCTCTTTTCCATTTTCATGAGCACACAGGGAGGGCTGTGCCCCACCAGGGGTCTGGAGTGAGTCACTTGCTCAATCTGGGCTGAGGTTTTGCATCTTAATGGGGAAGAAGATGGACTAGACCAGTACTGTTTCTGGGTGTCCCAAGGACACCCAGGAACAGGAAGATAAGTTACAAGCCAAGCTTTAATTGGTTAGAGCTGGTTACAAATGAATGTGGTAAATGTCCAGAAACTGGACTACCCATGATGACAGAGCAGGGAAAGAAGAGCCAGAGTTATGGTACCTGAGATGCCAAATTCCATATCTGGCCTTCTGCTTTACTGCTGATTATCCCTGCAGTATTTCACAGGTGTTGGATTTGGTCTCCTGAGCGATCGTGAGATCTTATGGAACAGACAATATAGTGGATGGGGCTGCCCATGAACTGGGCACAGTCCAGTGTGTGCCCACCACAATCACTGTGTGGTCTCTCTTCCTAGAGATTCATATGAGAAAGCAGACAACTTTGTGACTTCAGCAAGAAACTTTAGAGAAAGTATTCTCAGAGATCATATGTTAACATCTAGAATTTTCTGGCTGTATAAGCTATGTGTGGCTCTGTGGACATTACTGCCCGGGGAGCAAGGGAATTTCTGTCTAAGTCACCTGAGGTCCAACTGAGGAAACAGCTCATGGTCAGAACAACAGAAGGAGAGGTCATTAATGGACTGCTGGCTTCTCACATGGCTGTCCCCTTAGCCAGTCTTTCTAGATATGTGAGCTTGTCGTTCCTTCCCTTTCTCTTTCCTGTCTCCCTCCTTCTCCCTCTCTCAGCTTCACTCTCCCTCTCCTTACAGCACAGTTGGTTTGCATTGTTTCTTGGATCATGGTTTTGGTCACTATCTTGTTCCTGTATGTTCCACAGCTGTTGGGCTAAGTGGTCACATAGAGAGAATTTCAGAGCTAACTATAACCACCATGCAAGAAATTAGTTTGAATCCTCAGCAAGGGGGAGAGTGTCTGGTTATCCACACAAATGAGGTCAGATCTTCCTCTCTCTGTTGGTCCTCTGTAAATAAAAGGACTGACAGTCCTGCCAACTTCGCTGAGTAATAGAGCCCAGGAAAGCTGCTTCCCCTTAGGCTGACTAGCAGAGGGTCTTGTCATTTCTTGGAGCCATGTCGTTATTATTGTTCTCTTCTGTTCTTGGAGAGGGAAGGAGTTCTTGGGGATGGCAACCACATTTCTATAGGTTCGTCAATAAGGAACCCTTCTCTACAGAATATATGGATTTTCCATATGCCTTGCCAATGCCAGATACTATCAAGGTGAACAGGTAGATTTTGTTCAAAAGTATAAGGAGTCAGCTGGGTGTGATGGCGCACGCCTGTCATCCCAATACTGGGAGGCTGAGACAGGAGGATCGCAGGTTCGGAGCCAGCCTCAGCAAATTAGGGAGGCCCTCAGCAACTTAGTGAGAAGATAGGGCTGTGGGTGGAGCTCAGAGCCGGAACACCCCTGGATTTAATCCCAAGTAACAGAAAAAAAAGTGTAAGGAGTCATTACTGTGGTTGAATGTAGGGACTATAGTCCTACCTGTGTCAGATGCTGCTGAATCTCGTTCTACACTTTATATGTTATATGTATTGAACACAGTAATTTAGTATTACTGTTGGCAATACCAATAATCAATAGATGTGAGTTTTTCAGAAGGACCAAAATCAGAGGTGAGAGAATTAGGGAATAATTAAATTTCCTTGGTGTCTAGGAACTCAGAGAAGAAGCAATAAAAACAAAAAAGGTCTTCCTCTTTCTGTTGGTCCTCTGTAAATAAAAGGACTGACAGTCCTGTCTTCTTTGTAGGCCCTGTGAAATATAGCCATTAGAGGACTTTGTGCTTGAAGGTTGGCCAAACTGAAAATATAAAAATAAAAAATTGACATCCTTAAGTCAATAGTCCAACTCAGTCCTATGCACTTACTACTTCTATAATGAGCACTGTCCCTGCTATCCACATGCCTCTTTCCCTTGCCTCCTTCAGATCTTTGCTTAAAAGTCGCTTTCTCAGCTATGTGTGGTGGTGAGTGCCTATAATCCCAATACTTGGGAGGCTGAGACAGGAGGATCACAGGTTCGTGGCCAACCTCAGCAACTCAACAAGGCCCTCAGCAACTTAGTGAGACACTTTTTCAAAATAAAATAAAATTATAAAATGGCTGTGGGTGTAGGTCAGAGATAGAATGTCCCTGTGTTCAATCCTCAGTACCACACAAAAAACTCACTTTCTCCATGAAGCCTTCCCTGACCATCATTAGAATTAAGACTCTGAAACTTTGCTTCTCTTGGCCCTATCTTCTTTTATGTTCTTTTCTTCATAGCCCTCACTACCAACTGATGTGCTATATACTTTAATTTTGATTTTATCTACTTATCTCTTTTCAGTCACTAGAATTTCAATAAAATCAAAGCAGTGATTTTTCTTTTGCTCTCTACAGTATTCTCAGGACCTATAATAGTACTTGGCATATAGCATATGCCTAGTTAAAATGTTGAAGATGGATGGATGGATGGAAGGAAGGAAGGAAGGAAGGAAGGAAGGAAGGAAGGATTGAGAAAGGAAGGAAGGAAGGAAATGGAAAGGGAAGGAAGAAAGAAAAGGAAGGGAAAGGAAAGGAGAGGAGGGGAAAAGAGAGGGATGGGAACAGAAAGAAAAGGAAAAGGACAGGGAAGGAAGGAGGAAGGGGAGAAATGGAAGAAAGATTGCATGGATGGCTGGATTGTCCTAGGAAGTAATCCCTAACCAATTTAGCTATTTTAAAGAGTTTATGAGTTATAAAATATTACCAGCATTGCATAGTGTTATAACTGAGAGTTGATATGACCTTCCCAAGGTCCTTCAAATAGTACATGCTAGAGCCTAATGCTCAATCTAATTTATACCACACTTCCTTAAAACCAAGCAAGATTGTGTAGTAGGTCTAGTATTTTATACTGTGTATTTTATACACCTGTATTTTAGAAGGAAATTGGAGTCCTGAGTGCAGGGAGATACTTTTGGTCGTTTTGGAAACTGTCTTCCTGAAAGAGGCCATAAGCATTGTCAGAGTGGTTGAGAGCATCCTTCAGAAGTACACGTCTGCTGACAGCACATTGAAATCAAGGCACATAAAGATGCAAATAAAGAGTGACTGCACTTTCATTCTTTAGGAAAGATACTGAGGTGGTATAGCTGGTCATATGGTGCTTCCATTCCTAGTCTTTCGAGGAACCTCATACTGATCTCATAGTGGTAACGTACACTCCCAACAACAGTAAATAAGAGTTTATATTTCCCCACATCTTCACCAGCATTTTTCAGTGTTTGTATTCTTGGTGATTGCCATTCTAACTGGAGTTAGGTGGAATCTCAGTGTGGTTTTGGTTTTCATTTTCCTGATTGCGAATGATGTTGAACATTTTTTCATACACTTATTAGCCATTTGTCTTTCTTCTTTTGAGAAGTGTCTATTCAGTTCTGTTGCCCATTTTTTATTAAGTTATTTGTTTACTATCCACCAGTTAGGTACTATTATCATTCCTGTTTTACACATGAAGGAACTAATATTTAGGAAAGTAAAGTAACTTGATGACATCACAGAGGAGTTAAGTGTCCTAGTCCTGTTCCAAACTGAGGCTATGTGAGGCTCCAGAGTCAGTGCTTCTAACTGTCCTGTGAAGCCTCCCTGCCAGGACTCACTGGGCTGTTGTCTTCCTTCAAGGAGTTAAGGTTCCCCTAGGGTGTCTGGTCAGGGAGGCTGGCAGTGCTGGCAGAATGAGGTGGAGATGAGAAGAGGGTTGACTGGACAGATAACTCATTCTCTGTCTGGAATCCCTGTGCCCAGGCAGGTCCCTTGGGGGTTAATGTCTATACTTAGCCCACCCCACAGCCCTATCCTAGAATACTTAAAGCACACAGGGGGATAAGGGAGAGTTGTACTTACTCATTAACCCTTTCTCCTTGATCCCCAGGCCTGCATGACTTAGAACATCCCGATGTGTCCTTGGCAGATGAATGGTAAGAGTTCAACAGTCCTTGGTTGGCATTGGTATTTATTGCCTTCTTTGGTTTCTGGTTGTTTGTGCTCCCTTGTCCAGTGTTCCTAGTTGAAATGCAAAGGAAGAAGAAGGTATAAATATTTACATGCTCTGTTTCGGGCCCTGTCGTGTCCTTAGGTCCTACTGCAACACTGACCTGCACCCTGAGCACCGCCATCTGTCTCAATTAGAAGCCATTAAGCTCTACCTCAAAGGCAAAGAGCCTCTGCTCCAATGTGAGTGTGCTTGGAAGGGCATGCCCTGTGTGCATGTGGTAGGGGGGAGATGCAGAACTCAAAATCATTATTTTTTGCCTTGTTCTACAGAGAAACTTTGCTTTGGCAGAAACTATCAGCCACATTAATCCCAGCCAAATATCTGTTTTCTGTAGGAACAGGAGAAAGAACATGGGTTACCAAAAGTTACACACAAGTCCTCATCCTAGTTTATTAACCCTTTCCATCTTATTTGTCCCCTGACTAAACCATCCAGTTGAGCAACTAAATAGGATGGCAATGTTAGAGCTGGGAAGGGACTGAAAATATTTACTCACCCAGATCCCTTAGTTTACAGAAAAGAAAGTGAGATTTCACATAAGTCTATAATCTATGTCTCCTGCTTCTCTAAAAGTGGGGTTACCACCACCAGCCCACATTGCCTCTCATGGTCGTGTATGTTCTGCTTCCTCTCTTCCTTCTGGAGCTCAGTGAGTGAGAATTGGCCAGTGGCTCTGCCAGAGAGGCAGAGAAGAGCAGCAGCAGGACTGGATGCTCCCCCAAGGCTGGAGCAGACCCTCTACTATCACAAGATAGTTCTAGGAGCTGTAGTTTGCAGGGGGAAACTCATCAAAAATAAGCATGGCATCTGCTGTCCCTCTAGCAAGCACCACTTACTTATTCAATGAGGTGAAAGTGCTTGCCGTGTGTTATCTTATGGAATAGCCATAGTGATCCCATGAGAGGTGTAAGGAGATGATCCAGCTCCTGAATGGCATTTTCATGGAAGAGATATGCTCTGGTAGGGAAAAGATCAGATGGACATCATATGAGCCCAGTTTTTTAATTTTCTTTGAATTTTTAATGATATATATATGCATAGAGATAATATGTAAATGCATTTTAAGTTGCAATTCAGCTCCTTTTAGTTAGCACTCAGTTTCTTAATATTTTGCCCTATTTGCTCCAGGTACTTTTAAAGGAATGAAACATTACAGATAATATGAAAGCACCTGCATATCCCCACCATGTCCTATTTCTTTCCCAGAGAGAATGATCATCCTGTATTTTTGATCATTCCCATATATCTTATACTATTACTAATAGATATCAATAAATAATATGTTGCATTATGTTCATGATTTTTTATTTTAAACTTCATATACAGATTGAGCATCCCTAGTCCAAAAATCTGAAGCCCACATTATTGCAAATATGAAATTTGAGCACCAGTAGGATGCCACAAGTGGATAATTCCACATGAAATTTTGTTTGATGCACAAAATTATTTAGAATATTGCATAAAATAATATACAGTTATATGTATGAGGTATATATGGAAGATAAATGAATTTTGTGTTTACACTTGGGTCCTATCCACAATATACTTCATTATGTATGTGCAAATATTTCAAAATTCCCTAAGATCTAAAATCTAAACACTTCTGATCCTAAACATTTAAGAGATACTCAACCTACATATAATATATGGTGTAATATTATATGTATTACTACATACAATATTGTAACTCATATATATGTACAACTCATTTTCATTCATCATATTTTTGGAATTTATTTGTGCTGATTATTTAACTCTATTGTGTTTGTTGGAATTACTATATAGAATTATAGAATTCTACCACATAGCGGTGGCACACACCTAAATCTCAGTACTTGGGAGGCTGAGACAGGAGGATCTCAAATTCAAGGATAGCATGCAGTAATTTAGCAACATCTGTTTCATATTAAAAGTAAATAAATAAATAAATAAGGGTTCAATCCCCAGTACCATGAAAAAAGAATCCCCCCACATAGCTGTGTCTCTGTTTAGCCATTGTCTTGATGTTGAGTGAAGTCCTTCCAGTTTTTACTTTTCAGCAAACTCCTTTGTTTTTTGCCCCCAGCCAGGGTGAGGACTGGCCTGCCCCAGGGGATTACTGATGCTCTCCTCTGCTGAGGAATGGAACAGCTCTAGATGCCTCATTCAGATTCATGAGCTCTCTTTCATTCTTTGGCCTCTTTCACAAAGCTCTACCGAGAGTACCTTTGGAGTCAGGCATGGTGGCACGTGTCTTTAATCCAGTACTAGGAAGGCTGAGACAGGAGGATCACTGGTTTGAGGACAGCCTCAGAAATGTAGAGAGACTCTCAGCAACTTAGGAACACGCTGTTTCAAAACAAAAACAAAAAAAGCGCTGGGGTTGTAGCTTGGTGGTAAAATGCCCCTGGGTTCAATCCTTAGTACCAGTCCCCATACTCATTAAGTCATGGTACCCTTTTCCTATCTTCAACTGCCTGAGAGCAGGATGCTGAAGGATTACAGGTTGTAGAGGAGAACAGAGTTGAGGAAGAACCAACTTTCTAAGTAGAGTACTACTTAGAGGCTTCCAGTCTCTAAGTCTGGGAGTCAGGATGCTGGTCCACGCCATGAACTACGAGATGGTGAAAGACAGCAGAAAATAGAAGTGTGAGTCAACCAAGCCTCTCAATTTTCTATCATCTAGTCCAAAAGCTTTGGGGGCCCTGGTATTACTGGCATATCAGGTGTCAGAGCTATTTCATATTTTCTGCTGGTGGGAGGTTAATTCATAAAGCCACACACTTACCATGTGAGAAAGTCACCTGCGGATACTGCAAAATGAGCTGGTGAGTGCCTTTCATGCCCCAACTTGGGGCCTGGCCAAAGCCAAGTTCTCTTCTGTCCCTCCCAACAGGTGATAAAGAATTAATCCAAGAAGTCCTCTTTGATGCTGTGGTGAGCGCCCCCATCGAAGCGTACTGGACGAGCCTGGCCCTCAACAAATCCGAGTAAGTGGTTACACGTGTCCCTCGTTCATGGCCGTTTCCTCACCAACACTCCAAAATATGGTTATGGTTTAAAGAACTAAACTGTTTGAGGAGCCTGGTGTTAAAGTTCTTTAATTTTCCCCAAAGCTCCAAACCACAAGAGCTAGAGCAGATTAGTGGCGCGGGCTTGGACGGCAAGCTCCTGGGGTTGACATGTAATTTGTTTGAGTTTGAACATTACATGAAATTTGGTATGCCGAGGTAGGGTGACGCTTCCGAGAGAAGGGGGGGCGGAAGGAGCGTTTCCTGCCTCCCCACAGCTCCCTCTGCTTCACAGTCTGGAGGGAACTTGGGATCCAGGCCAGGCTAGGTTGGGAGTGGGGCAGGGAAGTGGGAGTCTATTTCAGTAGGGTGTCAGATATAACCCTGCGGGTTTTTTTTTTAAAGTGGAAAGTGGGGGAAGGAGGCGGGGAAGTCAATGGTAGTTGGTGTCAAAGACTAAGTCGAGAACAGTCTTAGCAACTTATTATCTTATTATTACTGCTGTTACTGCAAACAGGCTGTTAAAGTTTAAAAGTCAGAGGAAAAGTCATTCCTCTTTCCATATACCTTCATATGATATGGTATTGAGTTCTCTCCACTTTTTTATTCTTCATTAGTTTCTCCCATTGTTTTATCTTTTCTTCTATCTCATCTGTCAATCATTCTGTTCTCATTTTCATCCATGCATCTATTTGCTCATCATGTATTGAGTGTGTGTCTATTGTGTGCACTGAGCCAAGTGGTGGTATAATGGAGGGGACCCAGACAGAGGGAATCCATGTCATTGTGGTACCTATGGTACATATAGTGAGCTTTGTTATTAAGAATTGTGATAACTGCTTTGAAGGAAGAGTAAAGACACATAGAGTGTAACAAGAGCTAGAGTTGTGTGTGGGTTACGGCAGGTACTACTTCAAGGATTCATGTGCATTCCAGGAAGATGGAATAGCATTTGCAAAGGTGCCAAGGTGAGAAAGTACTTGACACACTTGAGGAATTTAAAGAAGGTCAACAGAGCTGAAGTGTTGAGCATACTCTGGATGATGTCAGGGGATGAGGCTGCAGAGGGGCCAGGTGGTTTAGGATTTGGAAGGCAGGTTGAGGATTGTAGATTTTATACTCAGAGTATTGGAATATTGTTGAAGGATTTTAAGAAAGGGAGGAATGTGATCAGATTTGCATTCTTAAGAAAACTGATCTCTCTATTGCTATATGGAGACCAGAGTATAATAGGGTAAGAACCATAGTACAAACTCCTATAGAATTCCAAGGGGTTTAACATTTGGACCAAGACAGTGGGCACAGAGAGAAGAGGTCCGTGTGTAGCCTACTTTGAATGTAAGACCCCAGGACATGATGATGCATTAGTTGTGTTGGGTGGGAAGCTGAGCCATCAGGTGCATTCCCAGGTTTACACTTGAGTACCTAGAAGATGGTGCTGCTTGCTAGTGTAGGAGACACTGAGTGAGGATGAGGTTTGGGGCTGGGTGTGGCCAGGGACTCTTCCAGACACAGCAGTTTACGATGACTGGAAGTCTCCCAAGAGATGTCAAGCAGGCAGTGTAACATGTGAATCTGGAGCTCCAAAGAGAGACTGCCATTTTCGTTATTTTTCATTATATCTTGGGGTGTCCTGCTTACCTACATGGATCTTTTTCCCTAAAAGGTTGGGAGAAATCAAAGCCTTTCCTAGAAATGTTTTCTCTAGTGAATGTGGAACTGTTTCAGGCTCTCACAAAACTCAAAATCTAGGGCTAAGACTGCTGATTCATTCCTAACACATGCTAAAGATTTCTAAAATGGTAGCTTGCTTTGTAGTCCACATCTGTAACTTATTGGACAGCCCGGCATTCCAATTTGGTGTAGGCTACAAGCAGAAATAAATGCACCATGTTGGTTTTTATTCACCCCTTAAATACCTACAGGTAGTATTGGCTACCTTGACTACCATCAAAATTCAAGTAACTAAATGATCATATATTGAAGACGACACTTGTGTTTTTTGGATCAAATTGCTACTAGCATCTAGGACAGAGAAGCAAACTCAAGAATTGCCATTATCATACTTACCTGGCAGGGGAGGTACCATGATCACGAAGGTGGTTTTCCCAGGGCAAGGCTCACCCATTGCACTCCGGATGTGCTGACCCCTGCGATTTCCCCAAATGTGGGAAACTCGAATGCATAATTTGTGGTAGTGTGGGACTGTGTTTGCACTCTCTCCTGGCTATAAAAAAAAAAGAATTGCCATTATCTTCACACTTTGAGTGTAGGATGAAATTGTGTTTGTGGGGGGGAAAGCCATCGGCTTTTTTCAAAGGAGAAATGTACATTGCAGATATCCTGAAGAACATGCTCAAACATAAAGTTTGCCTTGGAAGTTGAAACAACTTTATGTTTTGTAAAATTTCAAGTTCTTTTTTCTTGTTAAAGCCATTCTTAGAGTTCCTATGGATGGCATTCTACATCCTATTTGAAGAAACCCCTTTTTTAATTTATCTCTCTGGGGTTGATGTTGAGAATAAGGCCTGTGCTCTGGTAAAAGTCATAAATTTGGGGCCCTGCAACTCTGTGGAAGTGGGATTGTATTTCATCTGTGTCAAATTCCAGGCTGTGTGATGGTGCCATCTTGGTTCAGTGGCTCAATTGCTCTTTCCCTCTCATGGCAGATTCCGCTAACAGTCTCAAAACCAATAAAAGACTTGCTAGAGCCAAGGGGTGGTGGCGCACACTTGTAATCCCAGTACTTGGAAGGCTGAGACAGAAGGATCGCAGGTTTGCAGCCAGCCTCTGCAACTTAGTAAGGCCCTGTTTCAGTCTAAAAAAATAAAAAATAGGTCTGGGGGTATAGATCAGAGGTAGAATACCCCTGAGTTCAATCCCCAGTAAA
>PVJS01001444.1:0-23891 GCA_004027185.1 Glis glis | reverse complement strand
TTCCATCAAGTATCACCATGACAACTTTTGTAAGGGATGCGAGTTTGCATCCTGCACTTGGCGCAGCATGCATATACGCCTGGGCTTGTGCATGGGTTGTGCGTTCCTATAATTTCTTTTAAAGTTTGGGTTTCATAGCTGCTGTTTTGTAAGACATTCTGTAAGCCGTGAAATGTAGAAATGTTTATCTGCTTACCATCTAGTGCATCACTGTGATGTCTGCTGTTCTGTTTCAGGAATTCTGACAAGGGCGTGGAGGTCGCTTTCCTTGGCACCCGCACAGGCCTCTCAAGAATCAACCTGTTTGTCGGGGCTGAGCAGCTCACCAATCAGTAAGTAGAAGAGATGCTCTGTGGAGGCCACTGAGCTCCTGAAATGGGAAATTCAAAGGGAAGCTGATTTCATTTCTCAATTCCACCACTGGTAGAAACAAAATTCAGGCCACCCCAGGGCCCGATGAGATTTTTCTTCTCTGTTCTCCCATGGCAGGCCCTGCCTGAGTGTTCACCTGCTGGGGGGCCCTTCCACAACTCATTGTTCTTCATGCTTGTTGGCTTCTGTCCACCGTCCTGGGGTTCTCTCCCACATGGCAAGTGATTTCAGAAATTGGGAGATGATATGACTGCTAGGGGAGCAGCCAGAGGGAGAAAGCGCTGGTCTGGCGAAAGGCCCTGGGCATTCAGCTGCCCTGCAGCGAGGCTCAGAAATTCCTGCCTGTGTCTGTTGGTTATTTGTTTATGTTTTAATAAACCTCTGTGCTTAGCCCGAAGGACTGCAGAGCCCTACAGCCTGCAGTGAGTTCTCTGGAAGTGCTGGGGTTTGCAATGTCCCCTTGCACTTCCAAGGAGACCCATGGGTCAGTGGCAAAGAACGGCTGAGTCTGGCACCCAGGTTCAGCCCCTGTGTCTTCAGAGAGCTACATGCCCTTAACTCATCAAATGGCTGTTCCATTGGATCTGGTAAACAGTCTCAAGGTTTTTCTGGGCCTGTTAATAAGTTTTCTCAATTTCTCTTCTTGATACAAGAGACCAAGGACAAATGGAGCCTGAGGTTACCAAGACCCTCATGTACCCTGACCTTCAGGGTTCCAGGGGTGAAGAACCAAGCCATAGGCTGTCCGCCAGTGTGAGAGAGGTTGATCCATCAGGGCCCAAGGTAGAGATGCTTCCTACCCCTCCAGCCCCAGTTCAGCAGCACTGCCTCTGTTAGATGAGACCCTGACACCAACCAGAGAACCTCACAAAACCGAGTCTGGGAAATGGCAGATGGATCCGTTTTTAGATGTTTTGGAAGACCAACTTTCCCATTCCCATCCCAAGGCTTTTTCTTTCGCAGTATTTCACATTTATCATTTATGAAGTTCAGTATCATTACCACATCATTTTTTAAGCTGTCTTTAGCCTTTTACTCCCACACAAGTCTTTTTCCAGAGGGCAAAGTCCTAGGAGAACTAGAAATACTGAGCTGCACATTTCCCTCTCCTGTAAGGATGGGGAGTGAAGGGAGATGCAGGAATAGATTTGTTAATTCTTAGAGAGGAAGGCTCTTACTGATATTGTGATTACCTCAAGCAAGCAAGAAAAGCAAGAACAACAAAATGCAGTACCATGCTAGTCTTATCACTGTGTTATTGTGACAGATTTAAGATGCAGGACCACATTTTGAAATGTTGGGATGTGTACCCGGCCCATCTCACATGCATGCTTTCTTTCTGTTCATCTGAAAAGTGAGGGTTATGATCTCCTTTGCTTGTTATGAGGATTAAAAACACTACGGCTGGAAAACTGCTTTGGGAAGTGAACAGTGCCTACAACTGGGAGTTTTCTTCCCTAGGGTGTGGCTATGACCCAGAGTGTGGGCTCACTGACACTCTGGTAGGGTGCATAATTCTGTCTTCCAGAAACTTGTATCACTTTGTATATAGGCACCTTGACATCTCTTGTCTTAGGGTCTTTTACCTGATGCCTCCCCAACCCCCACCCTTTCACCCCATCAACTAGTATGCATTGAGACCTAGCTGTTTGGGTATATTCTGTAAGCCTGGGATGGAAAGGTTTTAGAATTTCTGATTTTTATTTTTTATTTTTTTGACTAGGGCATTAAAGAAAGAGCTCAAAGTATTTGGCAGAGGATTAGATCATACAAGGTTCCTAGTCTAAAAGTAACTTGTACCATCAGTCTCCTGCACTGAGACCCATCCCTTGGCCCCATCACCTACATTTGGAAGTGGTTTAGTTATGTTCATGGCCTCTATGACTTAGCCATCATCCCTGATATATTTTTTATGATGTTGGAGATTCAACCCAGGTGTATTCTGCTTCTGAGCTACAACTCTGGCCTTTTTTATTTTTTATTTTGAAACAGGGTCTTGCTAAGTTACTGCACTCTGGTCTCAAACCTGCAATCCTCCTGTCTCAGCCACCCATGTACTTCAATTACAGGCATAAGCCTGCATGCCCGGCTCATCATCCCCAATACTGATGGTATATTCTGTGCCTTCAGAGGACCTCTTGTACCAACAGGTATATAGAATCTTGTGATGTTAGCCTTCACAGTGTAGGTATTGGTCTCCTCTGCAGACTGAAGTTTTAAAGATGACTGCTTCCCACCTTCAACTTAATCACAGAGAACAAAAAGAGCTTTTGGCTTTAACAATCCATATAGTTTTAGATCATTTTCAGAGCTTACAAGGCCCTTTCACATATGGCATCATGTAATACAGACAGTATCCTGGTGAGTACAGCATTATTATTATTCCCATTGTGTAGATGAATAACTGAAGGCTCAGAGGCTCAGTTGCTTGCGCCAGGTCACTCAACTCTACCCAGAACCTCGACTTGTACACACAGTACCACAGTAGCCCCTGAGATCCAGAAGTAGGCTTTCCTCTTACTCAGAAGGATCTTTCTTCCTGAAGAACATTTTTGGGATTCTGTAGAATCAAATCTCTCCTTCCTGCTTTCTTCTGAGTCACTGTTTGATAGTTGGCAAGGGTCTCTGAGGTTTCTCGGCCACCTGACCCCTTCACATTAACACCAGAGATGACAGAGATCAAGTGCTGCCAGTTTCTGCTTGCTGCCCTGAGCACAGCATTCCAGACCTATCGCCTCATAGCTCCTATGCGACCAGCAACGGAAGCAAGGACTGCCTCATGTTTTCTAACCAACCTATTATCCCAACTAGCAGAACTCTGGGAAAGGGTACACCACGAACTGCTGCTCTCAAAGGGTGCCTTTCACCTGTGGTTGTGTGCATCTCACCACCAAACCAGTCACGCATGCATAAAAATGCCTTCTGCTCAGCTGTGGCCATGTTCATGGCCCAGCGTGTACCACTGCTACTCCTCTCATTATGGGCTGGGACACAGAGACTCCCCCACAGCTGCCCAAGTCAGGTTTATGTAGGATCTCACATCTTAAGAAGAAATGCAAGAGGTAAAATGTCACTGTGTGAGACCTAATGATTTTAGGGCCAGGAAACATTACCACTGAACATAGCAGTGCCAGGATGGGCTGGTCTTGCATTGAGCCTGCATGTTCCTGCCCCCAGCATTCTGCATAGCGTGGGGGATCTGTGCACCTTCTGCATCCTGCTCATGACCCCTAAGTTGGTCTCTGGATGAAAGGAGAGTGCTTTCACCAAATTTCTGTTTGGGTACTGGGGATTTGACCCAGGGACATTCTACCGCCGGGCTACGCCCCCAGTCCTTTTTATTTTGAAATACTACTGTACCTTGAAGGCTTTGGGGAGGGATGCACAGATGTGAGCAAAGCTGCTTGCTGTCCACAGAGATCTTGGGAAGCTTGGGGAAGGGGCATGACAACTGTATGGGGAAGGCCTAGAAAAAGAAAGGCCATGTGAGAGTGGTGGAGGCCGTGGGGTCCCAGTGTGGGGCAAGGGCTCGTACCTGTCTCTGTGGATTCAGGAGATAGGTGTAGGTATTTTAGATTTTAAATTTTCTAAAAGAATAGATTTTTTTTTTTTTTTTGCGGTACCCGGGATTGAACGCAGGGGCGTTCTACCTCTGCGCTACACCCCCGGCCCTATTTTTTTATGCTTTATTTTTGAAACCGGGTCTCACGAAGTTGCGGAGGGCCTCACTAGGTAGAGAGAGAGAGAGAGATCGCGCGGGCGTGCATGCGCGCTGAGGTTGGCCGCGAACCAGGATCCTCCGGTCTCCGCCTCCCAAAGTACTGGGATTACAAGCGTGCACCACTACGCCTGGCTCAAAAGAATAGATTTTTAATGCCTTCACGATAAATAAATGATAAGTTGGTGAGGTGATATATACATTAATGAGTTAGATTGACCCTCTCTGCGGTGTATACCTAGATCTAAACACCACATTGTACCCCATAAGTTCTATACAATAGTTATTTGTCCATTAAAATAAGTTACTAATAATGAAAAGGGAAATGAGCCTGATTTTGAGAGGGAGATATGGGGAGGAGGATGTGCATGGCCTTCTGGTTGGACGGCAGCACTGTGGCAGCAAGTGGATGGCTGAGAGGTGAGGGGTCCACAGAGGGTGGAAGCAGTCCTGTCATCCAGAGTAGGCCAGTAGGGAAGAGGGATGTAAAGGTCCTGACGCAGCCCGCTTTCACCTCATTTACACTGTTCCTAAGAATGATTTAACTTCTTCAAACTTGTTCTAATTAGTTCATTAGATACTAGAAAAAGTTATTTTGCCCCCTTAGAACCTGACCACTCAAGCTCTACAAGATTTTTTTTGTGTTTTGTTTTATTTAGTTTCATTTTTTGGTACTGGGGATTGAACCCAGGGTGCTCTACCTCTAAGCTACACCCCCAGCCCTTTTTAATTTTAATTTTTAAAACAGAGTCTCACTAAGTTGCTGAGGCTGGCCTTGAACCTGAATGCTCCTGTCTCAGCCTCCCAAGTACTAGGAATACAAGTGTGAGCCACCATGCCCAGCTTCTACAAGATTCTTTGGAGTAATGTGGGGTGCAGTGTCGACTCTAGTCCCCTCTGCTAAAAAAGGAAGATTGAGCATCTAACAGCTAGTCCTGGTTTCTCCTGACCAACACTGTTGGGTGCACCAAGTCCCCCTTGACCTTGCTGAGTGCTCTTCTTAATCATTTTCAGGGACTTCCTGAAAGCTGGGGACAAAGAGAACATTTTTAATGCAGACCATTTTCCTCTCTGGTACCGAAGAGCTGCTGAGCAGATTCCAGGGAGCTTCGTCTATTCAATCCCATTCAGCACAGGTGGGTGTCCTTGTTGGAGACAGGACTCTGTCCGTCTGGTCCTACTGGCCTGGGCACTGTGCACAGGGTACGGGGGAGCTGCCTGAATGCTGAGGGGAGCCAAGTGTAACCATGAGGGACAATGCTGAATATTGGGCCATCCCTGAACCAGTCACCTGTGCCATAAAAGGACTAGCCCCCCCAAAAATAAATCGTGCAAAGGGTATTTCAGAAGCAGGGCTGAAATTGTGTACCCATGGAATCTGAATACAAATTTCTCCATTGATTTGTTTTTAATGTTGCCATGGCCCCAGCATAGAGACAGTTCAGGCCTCCTTCACCAGATCCTTTGGAGAGTCTCATCATTTCAAAGGTTCTCAGTTCTCTAATTGGACTGAACTGATCTAAACTGATATGCAGGAGCAAGAACCAAGGCTTTGCATGGCCTCTACTGTCCTAACTGAGGGCTACAGTGATCAATGAAGGGTGTGCAGCTGATGGTTTTTCAAGTCCTGAGATGTTATGATGTTATGAAAAACATTAAAGTCACTTCCCTCCAAAAAGATCAGAATGCTGTTTTATTTTAACCCGTTTTAGAAGCTAGATACACTGGAAAGGCCTTTCAGTTGTCCTTGGCTTTTTCTTGTCTCCTGCATCTGGTATTTTTGGTGCTCACATTGTATAAGGCTCTATGCTCAGCATTCTAGAAGCTCCTGCAATGAATGTGACCTAGTTCTAACTTGGATTATTCTGGAAAGTTCAATCTGTAGTTTCTTTTTTCCCTTTTTAATGTGTTTTTATTGGTGTATTGTAATTATATATCATAATGAGGTTTAGAGTGATAGAAACATACATGCACACAGCAGTTGGTGTGTAGTTACATTTAATGTTAGGGCCCTTTTATGTTAATCCCTTCCAGACATTCCTAATTCAACCCTGAGAGAAGCTCTCCAGGGCTTAGTGTCTAATCACCCTCCCTAAGCCTCTGGGCTTCCTTGATTCCATGAATGCAAATGTTTCCAGAAAGAGTGCTTTTGGAATTTGCAGAAGACATGTTGACAAGAGTTGTCTACTAGTGAGAAGATGGTCCCTCACTCATGCAGATACTTAAGAAAACCTTGGATGTCTTTAGTGAGATTCTCTGTTGAGCAGGATTGCAGACTGGGTCATCTATTAGGTTCCTTTCCAGTCTATAGAATCTTTGAGTCCATGCTGCTTGCTGACAGGTCTTTGTGGATGGATGCCCCTCCATGTGTGTACTTCCTCACATAATGTCCAAAGGTCTGAAGCTCTTCATGCTTATCTGCCTCCCACTTGATTACTGGAGATACCAACTAAGACACAGTGAATTTTCTCATCCTGCCACAAACCTATGAATAATAGCATCATTTTCTCATGAAGACTTCCTTTTTCACAGTTCTAGAAAGAAAAAAAAAGTAGAACTTGCTGTTCTTCTGATTCTGTACTGGAATCACTGAGTTCATTCTGTGACAGGGTACCTTTTGCCCAACACTGTACATGGCAGCCATGGAAGACAAGAGTGTCTCTAAACTGCTTCGTGTGCATGTGTACTTGGGTGTGACGGGCCCTGATTCCAGTTTCCTTTGTTATTCACTGTTTGTCCTAAAAGAATTATGTCTGGGAAAAATAGATTTCAGTTAATTAAAACTGTTGTTGGAAACTGAGGGTATCCTTGAACTTTTAATATAATTATTTATATGAAATTTATCTTTCTCAAGGTCCCTGGAGATTCAAGGGAAATATTTAAAATTACCAAGGACAGCTGGGCGTGGTGGCGCACGCTTGTAATCCCAGTACTTTGGGAGGCGGAGATCGGAGGATCCGGGTTCGCGGCCAGCCTCAGCTCTCTCTCTCTCTCTCTGTCCCTGTCTCTCTCTCTCCTCTTTCTCTTCCCTCTCTCTCTCTCTCTCTCCCTCTCTACTTAGTGAGGCCCTCCGCAACTTCGTGAGACCCGGTTTCAAAATAAAGTATAAAAAGTAGGGCCAGGGGTGTAGCGCAGAGGTAGAACGCCCCCCTGCGTTCAATCCCCGGTACTGCAAAAATAAATAAATAAATAAATAAATAAATAAATAAATAAATAATAAAAATAAATAAAATTACCAAGGACAAGTCATTGTGGAAAAGCACTCTCTCCTTTTTTCTTACTGTATGTTGAATACCTGAATACACTGGAAAGGCAGCTGTTTTTTATTGCTACTTAGATTTGGTCAGGAAGAAAAGTCCCAGTGGCTTCAGTCATGAGTGTATTAAAATTCAGGTTTGCCTTCCCTGCTTCTCAATTCAACTGGATTCCATTCAACTCACATTCATTGAGTGCTGGACCAACAACTGTCAACTGTGGATGTTCAGAGTTGACGCTCGACATCTTTTAATTGATGGGTATTGGAGCCAGTGTTAGTAATAGAAAATCTTTTAATACTAATGCTGTTTTGTCACCACATTCATAAGTTTGGAGTAAAGATTCCATTCCAGCTCTAGCCCTATTTAGAATGGTTTTGCTCAGAAAAAAATGGGCTTAAAATTAGAATTCTTATAGTTCAGTTAAGATTTACCCAACAAATCAGAATCCAAGCTATGGTTGCTAACTTACTATAAAATAATTTCAAAACTCTGTTCCATGCAGCTCTCTATGGCTATATCTAGAGAGGTGGTATAAATATGACACTGACACAAGTAGACATTGCAGTTAGTAACCACAGATTACCAAAAAATGTGGCCCCTCCAAGTGAACAATGATTTTGATGTGAAGAGCTGGATGTTCCCCAGTGCAGGTGGTCTTAGCTCAGTGCATAGATTACAGCATGAATGGCCTGATGTAACAGGCAGAGTGTCCACAACCCAGAGGACTCTGGACTCTGGGAACAGAGCCCTAGAACAATTTGCAGAATTGTTGGCCATGGGCCAATGTGATTATTCTCTTAATGTGTATACTATAACTGCCTCCATTATTTTTTAGCATGGTGTTTTTTCTTTTCACAGGAACAGTCAACAAAAGCAATGTGGTGACAGCAAGTACCTCCATCCAGCTCCTGGATGAGCGGAAATCTCCAGTGGTGGCAGGTAAGCAATGAATTTCAATCAATGACTATCACATGAGCGTAGCGTCCATTTATCCAGCCAACTACTTCTATGTGACATGTATACTCTCCAAAAAGTAGGCTGCAAAGGAGAAAAAAAATTCAAATTACTTCTTCCTCAGCTTGGTGTCATCCCCTCTAAATTAAGATTCTGAGGGCTGGTGATATTGAATGCAAAAGTAGAAATCTTTCTCAGAGTTTCTTTTAAATTCCGATACAGTACAATATCATTGGTATATGCAGAGAATTTCTTGACAGTAGGAAGCATCCTCATTTAAAGGAAACTCCACATCATTGGGATGACAGTGGGTGTAAAAAGAAATTCTGGGTTTGTTTTAGGCAAGCACAAGTTGAAATGTGCTCTTTTCCTGAGAAACTGAGATTTTCATCACCCTAATCCCACTGGGGAATTAGGGTTAGATGTATCTGCAGGTGCTGGGTTTGGGACCAGAGGAAAGCCAAAACATTTTACAATTGAGAGTCCTGAATTCTCAGAGAAGCCCTATCATTGGCTTTCCCCATTTCTTTCATCTCTCAGGAGCATCCACAGACATCTATGGCTGGCCGGGGGGGTTGCATTAGTGGTACTTGGCCTAAAGGGACGGAAAAACTGCCACAAGTCTTCGTTTGAGAATAGCTGCTGACAAAAACAGGGCCTAATAGTGTGTCTGGCTCATAATCTACTTCTGATATATAATTATTGGATCCGCTGGTTGATGGATAGGTGATAGGCTCCAAGCACTATTCTGATACTGGCTAGGTTCACCAAAGGGAGTCATTTGTTTTCTGGCATCCTTCCTCATTAAGTTGTACTTTAGAGTGACTTTGAACATCAACATTCATGTCTTTGCACACTGTGATAATCTGTGGAAAGGAATGCAAATGGAGCAGATGGAGCAGACCTGTTTGTCGTGGTTGTTCTTTGCCTGGGAAATACTGCTTTTCCCTCCATTTTATTCCTGACTTAGCTTGTGTATTATAATTGTGTTAGTATGGACTGAAAGATCTGGGGCTAGTCACTCTGGTTATTCTTGGGTTATTGGATATGACAAGAAAGACAGTCTTATGTATCCGACCTGTAGCTTATCTTGAACGAGGTGGACCTATAATTAATCAGCCTGGCAATATAGGCTCTGAAGATTCACAGTCGCTGTCTTCAAATTTTGTCACTTAATGTTTCATATTCCTTGAGGAAAGCGGGAAACAGGATCATTTAACTCAGCAAGATTTATTTTTGCTTAAAGGAGGTCAAACTTGCTTACCTCCAGACTGTCCCAGCCAGCTCCTTCTGGAGGCACGTTATCTTCCAGGAGCTGGGTCTACATACAACAGCTGTCTAGGACATAGTCAGGCCAAAGCTGACTATCTGGTTCAAAATTTCTCTTTAAAAGCTTTTCTGTGGGTTTTTCATCCAGTCATCATACAGGGT
Source organism: Glis glis (assembly GCA_004027185.1). Classification (NCBI taxonomy): domain Eukaryota; kingdom Metazoa; phylum Chordata; class Mammalia; order Rodentia; family Gliridae; genus Glis; species Glis glis. Next base: position 14,159 of record PVJS01001444.1, on the reverse strand, counting down.
GTTCTGGGTGTATACTAGAGTCACTGTGCCTACCCCAGCTAGCTCTGGCCAAGTTTACAAACTATGCTTGACTATTGACAAGTGCCTTATATTTCATAAATGTCTATTTGGCCCAGTATGAGTGAAATGTGGGCTTGGCCAGAGCACTGTCTGCAGCCTAGAGGAGAATGTGTGTTGCCCAAATAGCTTGCTGGTCTATTATTGAGTTCTATAATTGACCAGGGACCACGTGCAGGTCACAAGACATAGTTTGGCTCACCTTGAGTGGGTAGGAGAGGCATCCTTCTATGTGCTGCATCTAAGTGTGTGTCCTCTGGTCCCTTCTTTCAGAAGGTAATTATAGAGTGAGACTAAGAGGCCAAGTCATCTGAGCAACTGATTTAGGTTGAACCTTAGAAAGTTGGTGACTCTTCCCCTTCTTTTTCTAACAGTGTCTGGTAGACATGGGATAAAACAGAATTGCTTGGCTTTGATCTTGGGTGCAACCCCACGAAGTCAATGACCTCAGGAGGACCTTCCTGCCTCTCAAAGCAGAGCAGGCCCTTCGGCACATCCCCCAGGTCTTGTTGACGCTGGCTCAGCCCTCATGTCACTGTGTGATTAGGTTGGGTAACATTCCGCTGCGTATTTTCCTCAAATTAAGTAGACGTTGTTTATCATTCTGAAATTAAAAGGGCCGTTTTAATTGGGGAAGAAGCTTTGTTTTGGCAGATGAAGATGAGTGTGTGAGCAGGCTTCTTCCCCATCAGCACGCCTCGGACAGCAGATGGGATACAGCTGACTGGCAGTAACTTGGGGTTTCAATGAAATCCTTGTGTAAAATTGAAACTTATCTGAAAGAAAAGGTGTACAACTTTGCAAATAATTCTGAAGGGTTCCTTCAAAAGTCTTGCTCCACTCCCAGGAGTCATCTGGTATTCCCATGTTCACTGACTGTATGCATCTGTTTAGGGAAGAGTTTTTTGCTTTACTCTCTTCTCTTTTTTTTTCCTCCTTTCTTTTTCTGGTTTTCTTTTTTCAACAAAAACATTTAGATACTCATCTGTCAATGACACCTCTGAAGAAAGGCCAGTCAGACTGGGCAAGGTTCCATTTGTGTATAAGCCTTGGTGCATGAACAGGTCCCATCCATCTTCACGGCCTATGACATGGCTTACAGTCACTCTTTTGGGGAGTTTGCCAGCCCTCCAGCTGCCATCAATGTGCCGCGTTTTCTTAATTGCTTTCCCACTACAAAGAAAGAAGTGGCAGGCTTTCCCTACCCAGTCTCTCCAGAGCCCTGGAACCTGCACATGTCAGGTCCCTAATCAATGTTTCTGTTATTACTGGAAATGCAAACCTTGCACTGTAAGGTCCATGTAGGTTTGCCACTCACTTTGTAGCTTGATAAATGTGGTCTTGAGTCTTACAGGTCCTTCTAAAACAGGGTTAAGATTATTGCTTGCCTTGCCTTACTCTGGGTTAATTTGGGAATAACATAAGAAAAAATCTGGATATAAAGAAATATAAAAGCACTAGGATTTGGGGGTAACCCACTTTTATCTTCAATTCATATTCATTTATTCAGGAAATATTTTGTGAACTCCTGGTTTTGCCAGGCACTCTAGATATCAATGAGTAACCAGGCTCTGTAATTGACATCCCCTCCCTCGCAGAGGTCTGTAAAATAGCAACTATTTTTCAATACTTGTCTATATAGCACTAGTGAGTGAAAACACTGAAAGATTATCTGGAAGGTTCTAGAGGTCAAGGATTTTGGTCATTTTATCCTCTTCCCCCTCACAGCATAGCCCAGGGGAGTATCCAGACCCTAGTGGATGGACCCTCAGTGAGGATTTTATAAACTGAATGGAAATCATAAAAACCTGCTTTGCCTAAACTTATTGTGGACTGAGTTCTGTAAATTACATAAATCATGGCAGTAGTTCTCCACTTTACTCTCAGTGTGGGGCCCAGACTGTAGAGCAACCTTCATAGGCACTGCTTCTACCTCGCAAGGGTGGAAATGACCCGGAGAGGGCAAGGAATGCACAGGGCAGAAGAATTGAGGCAAGGAGCAAGGTGTGGTCCTGCAGGGGACTTCTTCCCCTCCTCGAATTGTTTTCCAAACCCCCTCCTCACCTCTAGACTCTCCCTCTGACAAATGCAAGATACCTATTCTCAACTTTTATTCAAAAGTTTAGGCTTCTGAATTTTTAAAAATAATACATAATGAACCAGGCGTGGTGGTGCATGCTTGTATATAGTTGCTGATAGTTTCACTAAATTGCTTAGACTGGTTTCAAATCTGTAGTCCTTCTGTTCCTGTCTCAGCCTCCAAGTACTGGCATTATAAGCGTGCACCACCACACCTGGTTCATTATGTAATATATATTGTTTGCATGTATATATGCAAACAATTCAGAAATATATGTTTTTATGCAAATAATATATATTATATATATTTATGCAAACAATCCAGAAATATATATTTGCTTTAAATATACATGCTTTACTTTAAATGCATTTTCTTTAAAATGTATATTTTAACATGAAAATCTAAAATTGCTCCTAAAAATGTTTCATTTTGATTTCAGAAATAATAGTAAACTCTCCATGGGCAAGGACTCTGCCAATTACTTTTTATTCCCAGTGCCAATCACATGGGCTAACACATGGTAAATGTGAGAAATACTGTCTATAATAAGTAAGTTGAAGAAGATGGGCTTCTCTGTCACTTACTATATGTAGGGATATATGTCTATAGAATTCCCTGACCAGACTATAGAAATAATATACTTGACTAAAACACTAAGAGGATGCTCAGCAGTTAAACTCCAATCCACACCATAGTAATATGATACAGACCAATGTGACTATTTCAAGGAATAAAAAAGTTGTTTTGTGTCACATCCTAATGGCAACTCTCTTGGACCAAAAGTTATCTCTGCATCAGTAGAAGTATTTTCTAAGGTCAGAGAATCTAATGTGATGCTTAAGTAGTTAGTTAATCTGATCCTCAGGAAAAAGAAAAAATATTTTAGACATTAGAATTTGTTTTATATAGAAACAGCATTTTCAATGCCTTTATTGAGGTGTGATTTACATACCAAAATTCATTGATTTTAATTGTAAGTTCAATTTTTTTAGTAAAATTTGGGGAGGTCCTGATCTGTCAGCTTTCTCCTTTATAAGGAACACAGACCATATTAAATCCATTCATGGGGAAAATTTGAAAATGTGGGTTATGTGGTCTCATTTGCTTAATTCAAGGCAGTGTAATGAAGGGGAAGATTTCATTTTAAACATCTAATTAGAAAAGTGATTAATTAACATCATTGACCATTAACTATTGTCAGGTATTTGCTATTTAAACTAAATGTAGTATTTAATATAGGCCCTTCATTAGAGTTGAGTGAACAATGTAGACAAAATGTTATAGGCTAACATTCATCTTGACTATATTTCATTGGTGGGAATCTCACATATTTGGCATATATGAATTGACAAGCATGTCAGGAATTATGTGTCAAGTCTGTGTGGATAAGCCATTAAATCTAAGCATTTTATATTCACAAATATAATACATATTGATTAAATCAGTAGTTGCCAAACAGGGGAAGCTTTGTCCTTTGGGGACATTTGGCAATGTCTAGAAATATTTTTGATTGTCACTACTGGTTAGGAGGGGTGCTACCTACTGGCATCTAGTGGATAGGGGTCAGGGTGGTGCTGAACATTCTGTAAAGTGCAGGACAGCCCCACACCAAAGAATGACCTACTTCAAAATGTCAATAGAGGTGAGCTGGAAAAACAGGAGAAACAGTATGTTAAACTCACAGGTAAACTTCAGCTCTTGGTGTTTTCAAATTCATTGTTTCCTTTTTAGGCTAATTTAAAAAACAATCTTGCATCATAATTAAGCCATTCAATAAATGTATATTTCATACCCACTATGTATCTAACACAAATGGGGAATTTCCATTTGTGCTAGAGATACAGACAACTTAAGTATTATATGAATAATAGGGAGGAGGAGGGAGGGAGAGAGGAAGGGGAAAAGGAAGAGAGAAGGGAGGGAGGCAGAGAGGACGGAGGGAGGGAGGGAAGGAAGGAAGGAAGGAAGGAAGGAAGGAAGGAAGGAAGGAAGGAAGGATTTCAGTAGTAGTAAATGCTCTCTAGAAAACAGAGCAAGATAAAGATATGAAGTGTGGTTGACAGTGGCAAAGGGAGAGATGCACACTTGTGTTTGTGCGTGTGTGGGTATGTGTCAGGGGTGATGTCTCTCCAAGTTGGGTGGTGGTTAGGGAAGGTGTCCCAAATGGAGTGACATGAGGAGCAACCCATTTAATGAGACACATCTATCGTGCACATATCTGTTGAGAGAGTGTTTTAGGCAGAGGAAACCAGCTTCTCCAAGAATTTTGAATGAATCTGAATGAATTTTGAATTCATACATGTGTCCATGTTACAGAGACCTGAATGAGTTTCTTGGGTTTTGGGGACATTTAACAGGATCTAAAAGCAGAGCTGATGGGCAGGTGCGTAGACAACCCCTGGGGGGGAGATAGAGGATCTAAGTCAAGTCTGCCCTAAATTATCAGCTATGAGGTGGGGCTTTTCGTGTTTGGCATTTTTTAAAATGGATAAATGGGTACAGTGCAGGGATGAGAGGGGAGACCTTAGAGAAAAGAAATGACAACAGCAAACTGTGGAAATGGACTAGTGCTCCACTTATATGTTATGCTGCATTTAATGTCCACAGAGGAATTTGAGAGTTATAACTGGCATTGGAACAGCTGTCTTGCAAGCCACAGTAGCCAGTGACAAGGGAATGTGGTGGATTAGTGCTCCAGGAATAAAAATAGCCCAGAGTTTTGAGAAACTGGATCCTCTATGCTAACTCTCCAGGGCACACACCCTCCCAAGAGTCATCGTCCCTTTATAAACCTCATCAAAAACCCAACACATCCTCTACTCAAAAACCAGTACCAAATGTCAGGGGAACAGGTTCTCCTAGCTCATGGCTTGCATGTTTTAAATTGACAAGTTAAACTACCTCTTTTGAGGTCCTGGTGGGATTTGGACATCATGATCAATGTGAACTAAGTATTTAGGAGTGAGCACAGGCCCATTCCCTTTCCTAAAACCTAACTGGGCCTTAGTTTTCACATTTGTAGTCAATACTGTTTGGTTCTTAGCTTGGATTTCTAACAGTCTAATCTTTTAAAGGTGAAAAAATTTTTTCTCATCTCTACAGAAAAGGAATAGTACTAACCAGTATTGGAATATTTCTTCTACCCAGATTCATTCTGTTTTGGAGGACCCTCCTGATTTCTGTTGAGAGGAATAAATACTCATATTCCAATTTACAACTATAACACCACATATATAATGATTTTATACACACACACACACACACACACACACCTCACTTGGTAAATGCTTACAGTTGAGTACTCAGTAGTCCTCAGCTGCTACATGACTGTTGCTGTTGCCATCACTGTTAAGAATGAGTGTAGGATGCACCCACCACCATCACTACCTGATACTTTTCCCCATATGACATTCTCTATGAAGACTTGCATGCAGGAGTATCATTAAACACTTTGAAACTCACACTTTCATGTAGCAATGCCTTAGGGCAGAGCTTAGGAAACTATAGCCCACAGAGCCAAATCTAGGCTGCCACATGTTTTTATTTTTTGCTTTTTATAGTTTTATTGAGCTATAGTTCATTTATTATAAAATTTACCCAGTTAAAGTGCATGGCTTATTGACTTTTAGCATATTGATAGACTTGAACAACCCTCTCCACAATCTCATTTTAGAACTATTTCAGCTTCCCCAAAAGAACCCACCATCTATTCCCTCCCTGCTCTTTCTTTTATCTCCTGCCTTCCTTCCTTCCTTCCTTCCTTCCTTCCGTCCGTGTATGGTACTGGGGATTGAAACCAGGGGCATTCTACCTCTGAGCTACACCCTCAGCCCTATTTTATTTTTTATTTTGAAATAGGGTGTCACTAAGTTGCAGAGGGCCTGCCTAAGTTTCTGAGGCGGGCCTCATCCTATCTCAGCTCCCAAGTACTGGGATTACAAGCGTGCACCCTCCCTATTCTTGATACCTTATCCCAGCCCCAAGATCACCAGTCTGCTTTCTCAATGGATTTGCCTATTTGGGGACATTTTAGATAAATGGAATTATTTCACTTAACATAGTGTTTTAATGCACCACCCATGTTGTAGCATGTATCTGTACTTCATCTTTTTCTATTGCCAAATAATACACCATTGTCTTAATATACATTTTGTTTATTCATTCACAAATTGGTAGTCATTTGGGCTGTGCTCACTTTTGAGCTATTATTAATAATGTTGATATGAACATTTATGTACAAGTTATTGTGTGGACATATGTTCTCATTTCTCTTGGGTAGATACCTAAGAGTGGAATTGCTGTGTCTTCTGGTCACTCTGTGTTTGATATTTTGGAGAACTTCAAAACTGTTTTCCAATGCGGCTCCACCACTTTATAATCCACCAGCGATGTATGAGGGTTCCAGTTTCTCCACATGTTTGCCAGCACTTACTCTCAGCCTTTTAGATTTTAGCCTCTTGGTGGATGTGACGTGATTTACATTTCCCTGATGATTTACTAAGCTGAGCACCTTTTCATGTGCTTACTTGCCATTTGAATATCTTCTCTGGAGAAATATCTATTCAAATCCTTTGCCCATATTTAAAGATGTTAGGTCTTTATTGTTGAGTTGTAAGAGTTCATTATATATTCTGTAAATAAGTGCCTCATTGGTTATCTGCTGCCTGTTTTTGTAGATAAAGTTGCACTGGGATGCAGCCATGCTCATATTGTCTCTGGACCCTTCTTGCTAAAATGGCAGAGCTGAGTAGCTGGATACAAACTGTATGGATTGTTGTACAAAAATATTTAGTATGTGGACCTTTATAGAGAGAGTTTGTCAAGCCCTACTGTAGATTAAAATACATTACACGATCTATTTAAATATGAACAATAACAACAAAAAATGATTTTTTTCACTCACCTATTTTGTCACATTCTTATGAAAATGAAGGAGATATTTAAATCAGAGGTTATATAAGGGAATGTCAAAGACACAGCTTCATGAATCAGAACTTGTCCATTAACTGTGCCTAATGTCTTTGTATGTGTGGTTACACAGAAATCCCAATCACAGATCCTAAGCTTTCTAAAAATATATGTTCTCATTGTCAGTCAAGACAGTGATTTACTTAATCTTCCCTTTAGTTTATAAACCTCTGAACAGTGTAATCAGCATAATGCTCGGTACAGCTTTGGGAATGCCCTCACATGCTTTGGTAGAAAACAGTTTATGGGATTTTATTTTCCATCATGGCTCATGAGAGATTTGAGGATTTATTTAACTGCCTTTATCCAAGCAAATCTCCTGGTGACCTTGTTGGGATTTTGATCTCAGTTAAGATGAGAATATGTATGACTCACACTGAGTGAAGGGTGCACAGAGGATAACCAACCGGGATGGGTTAATTTTGCCTCCTTGGGAAGAGAGGGGCAAATCTGAGTGGAGTCTGTGGCAGGAGCAGAAATGCTTTGACACTTAGTTCATGGACTTAGTTGCTCATGGAATAGGCTTTGGCTAGTCTAAAGTGGAAAGGGACGGTGCTGATCAAAGGCTTTTTGCTCCCACAAGCTCTCCAAGTTTGCAGTCCCTGAGAACCCCTGATCTACTCTGTGTGGGTGAACAGATCCCAGTGAGAGCAGGATCAATATCTGAATGCCATTCCCATGTCAAGGCCAAATTATGCAATTACACGTGACCCAGCTCAGGTGGGTGGAGTGTCCAATCATGTTTAAAAATAAAAAGAAATTTTGGAATGGAAACATAGTGGATGGTCATTTTATATGCTTTTCTTTCACTGGTCTTCTGCTACCAACTTCTGGATTGTAGCCGATCTAGTGAGGTCTTCAAGTCTAAATTATTTTGTGATTACATTATTTTGTGTTATATGTTACTCAGTCTTTTAAGCTATATACTTCTCTCCCATCCTCTCTCCCATTCTGTCTGCAACACACTCAAATCAGGTGCCATTCACAGTAAACCAATTATCCATGTATTCGATCTTTACTATTACTCTTTCATTTCGATCATCTTCCTTTGTTTTTATCTATTGTTTTCTTCTTTCTAGGTTCTAGGAGTGAGCACTTCCTAGCACGTGTTCTGTGTCATCAATTAAATATGTCTCAGTATTCTTTTTATACCTGTGATGATGACTGTGGTAGTATTTATTCATTTATTATTTATTTACTTATTATTTACTATTATCATTCATGATTATTTTATTACTGTTTTCAGTTATTCATTCCTGCCCTGTCAGGGACCATACGTTCCCAGCCCATTGCCATGTCACATGCAGTGCTTTCCCGCTGGAGCTGTGCACTTCTCCCCCTCACTAATGCTGGACTTGGCCATATGACATGATTTTGCCTCTGGAATGTGCATCAAGTGTGTGTGTATGTGTGTGTGTGTGTGTGTGTGTGTGTGTGTGTGTACACATATCTACATGGACGTCCAGCATACAGTATACAAAATTCCACCACTTTCCAAATTGTATTAGAATATGTTCTAAAATTCATGTTTCTTCTGCATCTTGAGAGCAAGGCTGCTCCTCCTCCTCTTTCTCCTCCTCTTCTTTCTCCTCCTCCTCTTTCTCCTCCTCCTCTTTCTCCTCCTCCTCTTTCTCCTCCTCCTCCTCCTCCTCCTCCTCCTCCTCCTGCTTCTTCTTTTTTTGTGGTACTGGGAATTGAACCAAGGGATATTCTGCCTCTGAGCTACACTCCCAGCCATATTTTATTTTTTATTCTGAAGCAGAGTCTCACTAAATTGTGGAGAGCCTCACTCTAAGTTTCTGAGGTTGGCTACCAGCCTGCTATCCTCCTGCCTCAGCCTCCCAAGTACCAAGATTGTAGGAGTGTGCCACCATGCCTGGCTCTTCTTCTTTTTCTTTTTTTTTTTTTTTGTGTGGTACTGGGGATTGAACCCAGGGGCATTCTACCTCCGAGCTACACCCCCAGCCATATTTTTTATTCTTTATTTTGAAATAGGGTCTCACTAAGTTGTGGAGGGCCTCACTAAGTGGCTGAGGCTGGTCATGAACCTGCGATCCTCCTGTCTCAGCCTCCCAAGTACTGGGATTACAAGCATGCGCCACCATGCCCGGCCCTCTTCTTCTTCTTTTTTAAACAATTTCTATAGGGAGCTCTGAGTTAGGGGTTTTTTTTCTTAATTTTAATCATTCTTAAAATATAGGGTATTTGCCAATGAGCAGGGTAGATAGCTTCCCCGAGTGTCTCTTGCTGTTGACTTGAGAGTGCTCCTTGGAGAGATTAAGATGAAAGGTTAGTTGATATGCACAGCCACTAGACAAATGTCCAATGACCCAGATGTCTTGCATTACTGTGGTATCACGGGATTAACTGAGGGACACTATGTCCTGCTGCCTCTCATCTGACAAGTTAACCTGGATGAATTCAAGTAGTCCGTAGTTTTCATTCCTTGCAGGAAACAGTAGGTGCTATGGTTTGGATATTGTTTGTCCCCCAAGGTTCATATGTAGGAAGCTTGGTCCCCAGAGTAGTGGTGTTGGGAGGTGGTGGAACCAAATGGGAGGTCCGTAGGTCACTGGGGGTGTGCCCTCAAAGGGGATTAAGGCATTTCTCACAGGACCCTGGTTGTTCTTGTAAGAGGGTTGTTATCGGAGCCTGAGCCTGCCCCCTGCTCCAGGCTCTCTGACTCCCTGTCTGGTGATGTGTGCTCTCGCTCACACATGCTCCCACCTTCGCCATCTGCTCAGAGGTGGTTCAGCAAAGGGAGGCCCCCACCAGAGGGGTGCCATGGTGTTTGAACTTTGGGCCTCCAAAACTGTGAGTTAAATAAATCCACTTTATAAAGTTACATGCTAAAGTATTTTGTGTAAAGTATTTCTAAGGCAAAATGAATTAACACAGTAGGCAAAACTATAGCCCCTAGACTATATTTATCTTGTTGTCCTTCCTTCCTTCCTTCCTTCCTTCCTTCCTTCCTTCCTTCCTTCCTTTATTTACCCTATGATATGCTACATTGTTGAGAGGCTTCATCCCTAATGAATGACACCAATGAGGTCTTAAAGGGAAGTGCAGAAGTTCAGTATCCTCAGATACTCCACATGGAGGAGGGGATGGCTTCCTTTGACTTTTCAAACCCAGTGTCTCAGAGGAAGGAATAACAGAAGAAGGAAGGGTAGTGTAGACTATTACTCTTTCCCTTTACACCCATTCATCTATCTCAAAGCCATACCTCTGCTTTGATAGTGTATATTCCTCCTAGAGACTTGGATATCATTGAGCAGTATGCCTCATGTCCAGGGTTCAAACATTTTTCCTTTTCTGTGTATTAATAAACATTTCAATGAGAAATCCTATGTATTAGCTACTATCATAATCTGGAGTCCAATTTTATCATGTTATCAAAATAATGCAAGAGAACTCGACTGCTTCTTACCCTCACCTTCTAAGAACGTCTCTTTGAATCCAGTAGAGTCATAGGTGATGAAGTGACCCTCATTTCTCCATTTTGTCTGGGCTCTTTCAGCTGTCCTTCTGTTTATGGTGGGACCAGAGGTCTAGCAGTGCCATGCTGCCATGTTTTAAGGTAAATCTTGGCAGAACCAGGATAGGATCCTAGTTCTGACTTCTTCAAATCTATAGCATCCTGGGCCGGGCGTGGTGGCGCACGCTTGTAATCCCAGTACTTTGGGAGGTGGAGACCGGAGGATCCGGGTTCGCAGCCAGCCTCAGCTCAGGTACAATCTCTCTCTCTCTCTCTCTCTCTCTCTCTGTCTCTGTCTCTCTCTACCTAGTGAGGCCCTCCGCAACTTCGTGAGACCCGGTCTCAAAATAAAGTATAAAAAAAATAGGGCCGGGGGCGTAGCGCGGAGGTAGAACGCCCCTGCGTTCAATCCCCGGTACCACACACAAAAAAAATCTATAGCATCCTGAAATGTGCCCAGATTTTGACCTTGGGAAGATGTGCATCCAAATTCCTACTCTAATGTTTACTGGTAGTGTGATCTCAGGCAAAAGACTCAAGCTCTCAGATCATGTCCTGTCATCTGTAACATGGCAGTCAAATACCCACACATTTTGGTCAGTATATGTCTTATAGAAAATTAATTATTATGCTTGGAAAACACCTAGCCTAAAGTTAGGCACTCAATAAATGTTGATGGTGGTGCTATAATTGTCTTTATCCAGATAATTAGTATAATAATGTCATAGTTTAGATATTGTGGTTCACCGCAGAATGAACAAAGGATGGTGGGGGTCAGGTTGCATTATTCACCCCATGCTTCTGCAACCACATTTATCAGACATACAATTAATTATGTGTGTAACTTTTAGAAAGTCCCTTTTCTTTTCCATGCTTCTATTTCCTATCTTCAATGAACTATATCAGGGTAGCAAATAGGCTTAATCTCTTATGTCAACTCCAGCTAATCAGTTGTGGGTACCTGGAAAATAGATTTAAAAGGATTCTGAGGCCTTGTCGAGGCTCAGCAGATAAGTTTGCCATGATCTATTAACAATGTCTGTAACGGATAGGGAGGCTGGTAGCAGATATTTTGAAATTTGCCAGGCATAGACTAAATGCTCTTCAACGCTTTGTTTGGCTCCCCAATCCTATGATTCTTTTCCTGGGTCTTCTTGATGGGCCTTTGTGGCTGGGGGACATCCTATCCATCCAAATGAGAATGCAGTGTCATGGGAGTGAGAGTAGACACAGTCAAGTCAGGAATGTACAAGGAGTGTGGTGGATTATGAAGCTGCTTCTCTGCTTCTTTGAGGCCTTGTTGCAATTTGAGCATTAAAACATAAAGCATTTTCATCAAAAGGGAAAACAGGATGGTTCCCTGATATTTTGCATACAAACCACAGACCAGTGATGCCTTGTGGGGTTGCAATATCACTTTCTGGTAGGTTTCTGTGGATATCATTTAGCAATGGATACACGGATGGGTTTCACCAAACTAGAAACACTAATTTCCTGACCTACCTAGTTATAGGTTTCTAACAGCTGTTATATAATTATATGAGTGTGTGATGCAGATTATTTTGGAAATTTGATTTAGCCACTTCTTTTTGTGTTTAGTGTTTAAAACAAAGGTGTCAGTTTTCATCAGCACTTGGTTAACTTGAGCAATGAGATTTGATTTCGATGAACTTTCAGGAACAACCCATGTGTGAATCACTTTCTGGTCTTCCATTTTCTTAAGGAAAATTTGGACACTCAGTTACCCACTGGCATTTTATTATATTTTATTTTTCTTGGTATTGAGGATTTCTACCTGTGAACTACACCCCCAGCCCTTTTAATTGTATTAAGAAACAAGATCTGGATAGGTTTCTGAGAGTCTCTCTATGTTGCTGAGGCTGGTCTTGAACCTGTGATCCTCCCATTTCAGCCTCGCAAGTACTGGGATTACAGACATGCGCCACCACACCCAGCTTGGCATTTTATAGTCTTAAGTACAAAATTCTTCTTGAGGGTCAGAGATATTTGCCTTAATTGTAAAAGCTTTTCAGATATGAATTTAATGCTACACTATTTTTCTCCAGAATCTCTATAGCAGCATACATTCCTCCTACCCCTTCCTTGTATGCCTTGCTGAAGATAGCTATCGTGTCTGAATTTGTGATCTCTGGCAAAGCAAAAAATCACCTAACTCTAATCATACTGTTCTACTAAATATGATCAAAAAACAATGCCTTAGATAGTTTTCTCAGAAAGAATTCACACTGAGCCGGGCGTGGTGGCACACGCTTGTAATCCCAGTACTTGGGAGGCTGAGACAGGAGGATTGCAGGTTCGAGGACAGCCTCAGCAAGTTGTGAGACTCTCATCAACCTAGTGAGACCCTGTTTCCAAACAAAAAATTAAAATAGGGTTGGGGTGTAGCCCGGAGGTAGAATGCCTCTGGGTTTCATCACCAGTACCACACACAAAAAAAGAAAGAATCCACACTGAGAGTTTTATCCTCAGTGTACCCTCAGCATCATGGAATGGCATTTTTATAGGAGAATCTATGAATAGGGTAGCAGCTGAAAATAATCTATGAGGCGTTTGCAAATTACTCCTCATGAGCTGGAGCAGTTGTGAAAGATAATTTGTGGTTCTTGCAGAATACCCTGCAAATTGGGTCTTTCATCTGCAGTGTTTTTTACAGTTAAAACATTTCATTTCTCATATTAACAAATGATAACTCTGTGTTTGTTAACCTAAACAATTTGATTTATATTTTTCTGTGCTGAGGAGCTGTTGACATTTCGGGTAAGTCATTATTCTCTTTGCCAACTGCTGTTTGTGGTGACTGTAGGCAAAAGATAGAAATCTGAATGTATGTATGCATCATTTTAATCATTTTCCTTAAAGACTACCCATAAAGCTGGAAATCTGCTTGCCTAGTTATCATCTGTACTTAGAAATCTGATAGGATATGGGTGTTGACAAGCAAGGGTTCTAGCCACATTAGGGGTTTCCTGCCGTGTATTAGAAGCTTTCTCGTATAATCTCTATGGGAAAGGGACAGGGTTGACCTACAGTGTCACCAAAGCTTTGGCAGGGCACAGTGTACCGCGCACTTGTAGTCTTCAATCACAGTGGTTAGGGGAAGTGTGAGTTGCTGGCCTCGGTCGTTCCCAGCTTATGTGATATCTGTTCAAGTATCTCGCAGGCGGGTGTCAGGATTACATGTGGAATGCTCACAAGAACACCTTGCACCATGGCTGGTATGCAGCGTGAGCTCTGAAAACATTTTTGAAATTGGAATAAGGAATAAAAAGATCTTCTAAATCCCCTCTCTTGTAGTGTGTTCTTGGCCAAGAATTCAGTTCAGAACAATTAGAAAAAAAAAAGGTGTATTTTTATTTTTATTTTTTCACCTGGAAAGTAGTTGCTACATCCCTAGAGCAGGATGTTCAGCCTTTCCTATTGAAGTAGCCCACCTGGAAGAGTGTGTGGGGGGGTGAGGTACCATGGCCTGGGACAGAGCCCAGGCAACAGCAGGCCTGCAAAGAGAGAGTCAGAGTCTCTCTCCCTCTCCCTCTCCCTCTCCCTCTCCCTCTCCCT
>PVJS01001443.1:0-97871 GCA_004027185.1 Glis glis | reverse complement strand
GCAACTTAGTGAGACCCTGTTTCAAAATAAAGAATAAAAAATAGGGCTGGGGGTGTAGCTCAGAGGTAGAATGCCCCTGGTTCAATCCCCAGTACCGCAAAATAAATAAATAAATAAATAAATAAATAAATAAATAAGTTTGAAAGGCATTATCATGTGATGATATAAAACATCTGAATCATTTCTAAGGAAGTTGAAATAGTGAAAAGTCAATGGCTAAATATAAATTCAAATATTCAGCTTCTTAAATTTTATAGAAAGAAAATATATTTGGGTCTATTAATAAATGTATTTTAAGAAATTTTTGGCACATAGTAAAACGGCTTAAAATTGTTTTTCCCCTAAGTCTTCAATGAAGAGCAGGGTTACTAAGAGTTAAAATTCCAATTACCATATAAAATTCTATACACAAAGAATACTAAAAAGAAAGTAAGCTTTGTTTATGATGAAACAAAAAAATAATGAAAGATATGGCAAAACTAGAGTTTTAGGTAAGTCACCAAGTGTCAGAGTGAGTCACAGAATATCTGTGAAGGACGGAGACCAGATAGTCCTGGAAACCTACATCACATATCAGAATACTCCTAATTCTCACAATTTGGCTGTGGGTCCAGAAACTGACCCCTCATCAGTGGAGATTGCCTTTAAAGTTTTAAACAACAGAGGTGTCATTTAAAGTAGAGAAAGAAGATCAAAAGATGAGGAAGCAGGTGTTCATATTGCCAATCATTCTCCAGTCCACATCAGGTAACCTGTGAGGCAAAATGAAGCCACTGTGGGTCTATTGTCCTAGGCCCAGTGTAGGATCCATCAGCAACCAGCAAAGCTATGCTGAACTAGGGTATATCTTGTATGCAGGAGAGGCAACCAAAGAAAGGATGCCCAGACCATCCCCTGAGAGGGAAGGGAGGAGACAACTCCAAATCCAGCAGCTTCCCTTGGTCCTAGATGAAGGTTGATGGAGCCAAGGGACTACCTGTTTGGGTTTCTTTTTATATGATCTAGATTTCCTTCAAGAACTAGGTTGCCTTAGAAACAGCCAGAGAGGAAGTTGAGCTTCTACTTGATACTGCAGCAACATTCTGTGTATTGTCTACTGAGAAAGGTATTATGCCCAGGAGAGAAAGGTAACATAAAAAGAGGTTTCAGGAATAAGAGAAACTGAATGGTTTCTTGAGTTTCTGACCTGTGAAGTAGGATTAGTGGTTTGGAAACCACTTTGGTACTCATTTCTGTAGGCGTCTGGGTATTCTATTCCACTTATACGAGGTGACCATTTAATCAAACTAGGGTGGATCATTAATCTTCAGAATAGGACAGAGGTCGATGCCTCTGTTAGAGGAGGGTCTTGGAGTGTGGTCAGAAGTGTTATGATGATAATGCAGACACAAAGCCTGCGTGGTGGTGCACACCTGTAATCTTTGTACTTGGGAGGCTGAGAGAGGAGGATCTCAGGTTCAAGGCCAGCCTCAGCAACTTAGCAAGTTTCTGTGTCAATATAAAAATAAAAATAAAATAGGGCTGAAGGTATAGCTCAGAGGTAAAATGCCCGAGTTCAATCCCTAGTAGTACCAAAAAAAAAAAAATACAGAAGATAGTTCAATCACAATGATGTAGAAGGAAGTTGGAGATCCGAGTGGCCCCAATGGGTGGGGGAAGAGAGTGCGATGGGCAGGGCTACATTTGCTCTGTGGGACCCTTTTGTGGGGAAATGGAAGTAATGGGGCTGAATAAAGGAAGAAGGGCAGTGGGTGGCAGGGTGGCTCTAGAGTTTGCAGGAACCTCCTCTGTGGAGGGGAAATAGAGGAGGAAGAGATGCTGTGGTGGGTGAGGTGAGGGTAAGGGCCCATGATGAGGAGAGATGGGGAAAAGGATATGTAATTAATAGAAAGGTTGTTAAGTGGTGAAGCAGAGCAGGGAGGAGGGAGAAAGAATAAGGGAGTCTTGGTGAGAGTGAAGATCTTAGCTGTGTGAATACATAACAAGCAATCTGGTGATTGGAAAGTGCAGTGTTTACAATTAAGATTTTGGCGGGAATGCATTGTCTAGTGGTGTGAGGTCTACAGTGAGAATCCATCCCAGTGTGAATAGAGGGATGTGGCCACAAAGTATAATAAGGGATGAGGTCAGATAGGAGTGCAAATCATCAAAAGCTCTTACTCTGAGTGAGAGGGAGAGTGGGGAAGTGTAAAAAATGCTTGCAGTTTTGAAGGGCCTCTGTTGCTACTGGGTTAAGGACAGAGCTTAGGTGGAAGGTTTGGTCCTGGTATCTCTTCTGTTGTGACTGAAGAGAAATAGGAAGTTGTTATAGTTAGATATAAAATGTCCCCTAAAGAGCTCGCTTAATGTTTGAATCTGATGTAATTGAGTCATGAGGGTCATAATCCCAGAAGTGAATAAATTCATTGTAATGGATTACCTGAGTGGTATCTGGTAGGCCAGTAGGGTGTGGCTGGAGGTGGGTCCCTAGGGGTGCGGCCTTGGGGATTATATAAAGGTTTCCTCCTCCCCCTGTGCTCTTCTTGGCTCATGACCATACAGACTCCTTGGTCTTACCTGTAACTAACTTTTCCATGGTTCCTAACTTTACTGTGGGACACGATAAAAGACCGTTTGGTGTGAACCCCCCCATGTACCTCACCCCTGTTTTTCCTTTACTCCTCCATGGGGGACCTTGATTTTTGCCACATACTCTGACAGTAGGGATTGTCCCGAGCCTGTCAGTAATTCTAAAATCAACAGACTCTTTAGACTGTCATTTACCATGAACAGCTCAGCTGGATTCTGCATAAGTGAAAGGCACCATGAGACACCTGCCTCCCAGGACTCAATTGACAGAGTCTGACAAGGAAACAGCAGCACCCTTGCCCTTTGTTTGACCTACAGAAGACTCAATATTTGGGATACTCAGAGTCCACATGTTTCCATTATAAATCCTTAAAGGTATGTTCAATAACTCTAGACCTTTTAGAACACAAACCAAAAGTTTAACACCCTCCCTTCCCTCCAGTGACAGAACCCTGGTTTGATTGAATGCAGAAATTCTTGTCCAGAGACTCAGAGCTCAATTCAAACAATTTACTGGGATACCTGTGTGTTCCATCAGGATAGCTGTTTGATTACTGGGCTTTGAAGTGTCCTTTGTTATGCATGGTATATATGTCTAGATAGGTGGTCATGCCCTCTCTATCTACTGGTCCCAGAAACCAAACATTGGGGTAATTTTCTAAAAATGTTCTTAAGAGCTAAGGGAGAGCCTTTTAACTATTTGCCTGGGTACCAGGAAGACAGACTTCGGTGTACATCCTGTAGAACCTTCTTGCCTTGGTCAGGGGGTGGGAGCCCATGAACATAGGATCAGAAACCTATTTATTGCCCAGAAAACATAGCTACTGAAACCACCAGGGCCTTGTCTGCTCATCACGATGGGATAGAATCCTTAGCTAAAGTATTGTTTGATAACTACATGGCTTTAGATGCTATCCTAGCTGAGCAAGGAGGGGTTTGTACTATCATGGTACATCCTGTTGTGTTTATATTAACATTTCTACTAAAGTTGAAACTCACCTTAAAAAGATTCAAAAATAGACATTCCAGCTTCAACAAAAGTCCCCAAAGCACCAGGAATTTATGCTTGTGTCTCAGGATTGTCTTACTGGATTTTTCAAGACATTAAGTCTATATTTTCTGGGTTACTTAAATTAGGAATGTCCGTTTTATGTATTATATTTATGATTTATGTCATAATTAAATGTGCTTCAAAAAGCTACTGTGAAACAACCACAAAAGGTGCTCAACTATGCTTTCACAACTCCCCTCTGGCAAGCCCCAAACCTACCTTGATTTAGCAACAAGAGGGTTTCACTCCACTAAGGAAGATGAGACAGCGCTCACATTCAGCTGGAAATAGTTTCAGAAGAATGAGCTCCATCCCTAAACCACTCACGAATGAAGAACGAAGAGTGAAATGTTTTAGGCGGGTATTTGTCAGCCTCCAGGCACGTATTTTTAGAGGCAAGCACCTAGGGCAGGGGGGAAATGCTGCTGTTTATTAAAGTAACTGGGTAACATTCTTCCAAGTTGCTTTTTGCTTCAGATAAAGCCTTCCAGAAAAAAAAAAAAAAAACACAAGGAACCTGCCAAAGTCACTGAGTCGTCCGGATTCACTCTCCGAGGTGACCTAGAGTAACGTTGCTCATAATAATCTCATCGTGATGCTAAATTCTCCACCTGCAAGGTGCTCCTGTCTGCCATTCATGACCATGACATGCATGAAGAAGGTTGGTTTCATACTGAGCATGCACAGGAATGTGTCCGCTTCTGCATGTGCTAAGGAGTCTTTCCAATCTGAATAGGTGTAAGTTCCCCTGATAACTCCCCCCAGCCTCATTTGTTTGAGCACATACTGCTTTAAGAGTGATCCTAAGTGTTCTCCTTTCATGCTGGAAGTAATAGACCTTACTTCCCTCTTTTATCTACTTCTTTCCTTGCTGTGCTTATTAGCTTTGCACTCACCCAGGGGAGAACCCATTGTATTTGGTTATAATATCACACTTTCTCCATTTTACAGGTGGTACAAGAGAAGCTTAGGAAATTGTAGAGACTGACCTAGTACCACTTGGTGAGAGGAAAAACCAGTGTCCAAGCCCATTGCCCATCTGACTCAGGTTCTGAATCACAGAGAGGCCATGACTGTTCATTTGTACATCACACTCAGCTTTGTGTAGAGGATAGGAAGGAGAAAACTGAATACCTCAAATACGAACTAGACATTGGTACTCCCTGGTCATGGGCCTCACTTTTGTTGGTGTTCCATGCCTGCAATGTTGTAGAAGCTGCTGGCTTGTCATAGTATAAATGGGCTTTCTCATCATTAACTAATTAGGAAGCTTATCAAATAAAAGGGACGGGACACTGTGGTAAAATTCCAAATAAAAACTGACCGGCTTAGAAAAATAAGACATCTTACAAATTTCCAACTCCAGGACATTGAGTTTCATGTCTCCATCACCTTAAAAGAGCTGAGAATCACAGAGAAAGAAAATACAAGACCTAAATTGCACATGTAGAAGAAAGCAACTAATTAATTCAAATTTTTGTTGGCTGGCATTTTGAAAGCCCAGTAGTAATCTTTGTGTACCTTTAGAGAATGTGATTATAAACTTAGTTTTAATTACATGTGTTAGTATTCTGGTTTAAAAAAAAGCATCGGCTAAATTATTTATAAATGATAAATTATGGAGAGGCAGCCTGGCATGCCTGAATGGTGTGTTTCTGCCAGAGACATTAGGCAGCAGGTCATTATTGAGAGGCAGTTTCCAAACAACATGAACTTTGTTCTTTTGCATGAGTTAGTGCCTCATTTATAAGACCTGCCTTTGTATCTAGCTGTTTGATATCTGCACAATTCCATGTGGTTATTGTGACTTGCTACATGGAAACCTGGGCTGGGAGGCCAGAGTCCAGGCTTCGAGGTGGCTTTAGCCAGTGGGAGTGGTGATTATTCGTTCATTCATTCCACAAATAGTTTTGAGTGCTTACTTTATGGTAAGCACTTGCCAAGCCCAAACATACAAGTTGAAGAAGATGTATACATTCCCGTACGCCCAGTGTCTCCAGTGGAGTGGTCAGTACTGAGAGTTACCAAGCATCATGGTTTAGCACAGCTTAACTGGAGTAATGGAGGCAGCATCTATCAGGAGAAAATCTTTTAAAAAATGAGCAACCTTTTAAGTTCCACAGACAGATGAATAGATCTTTATTTCTATCCTCTACAACACCACATCAATCCTGAGATGAGAACAGAGTGTCTGAAAGAGCCTGGACTCCATTCCAGTACCCCCTAGAAATGAGGTGCCCCTTAATGCCTCAGCCCAGTGTATCCTGTTACTCCTTGGATCTACGACCCAGCCCCTCAGCTGCACGGATCCCGGCTGCCTTAGGCAACTGTCCTGAGCCTTGGTGACCAGCTTGCAATGCATCCCAAGCTGCTGTTATCCTTCGCTGCCTATTGGCAAGTAATAAACCCGCTTTAGGTAACTTGGTGTGTTTGGAGGTTTTCTGTCTCACCAGACTCAGACAAACTGGTAACCAGTGAACAGTGAATCCATTTCACGATATCTTTGCCATATCACTACTTTTCTTCTTGAGTTTTGGCTGAAGGGAACAGACACACCACTTAACTGGTTGAAGCTGAAGACATTTTTTTATGTCTTGAATAAGAGGTTCAGAGATGTTACAGATTGATGGTGTCAGCAAGGACCCAAGATATTTCTGCTCCTCCACTGTGCCATTTTCAAAGTGGGTTTCAACCTCAGGCTGTAGAGAGAGAACTGTGTTAGTGCCTGCCTCATATCTGGATGTAATAGCATGCAGAGGAAATACATAGCCCATCTCTTCTTATAAGCATCTCTTGGATAAGATGACTCCTCAGCAGAATTCTTCTCAGACATATTTGTTTGGAACCCTGTCATATATACCTCCTGAGTCAACTGCTAACAAGAACATGATTATCCTTCTACCAATTCCAGAAGTCAATTCTGGAAGTTGAGTCAGGTCAGATTTTCCTGAAACAATGCTAAGAAAAGGACAATGCTAAGAAAAAGACAATGCTACAAAAAAGGAGGATACAAGAAAAGAAAAAAATCAGAATTCTCTTAAGAAGGAAAAGAAATTTAGATAACCAACAAGTGTGTAGCAGGACCCCTTATTCATAAGTTCACTTTTCATGATTTCAGTTACCCATGGAAGTTTCCATAAATATGATTCAGATGCTCTCTATTGTGTGCCACTCTAAGTAGCATGATAAAATCTCACGAGGACCCATTTCCCCTGCGCAGGATGTGAGCTATCCTTTGGTCCAGAATAGCCATGCTGTATACTCTACTCTCTCAATAGTCACAGCAGCCTTGTTGGTTATCAGATTGACTGTTGGGTTATCACAGGGCTCATAGTCAGGTAAGAAGGTCAATAGCAGCCTAATGCAATGTCACAATGCCTGTGTCATTCACATCACTTCATCTCATCTCATAGGCATAGTGTAAATTGCACCATCTCACGTGGTCTCAAGAAGAACAGTGTAAAATAAAAAAAATAACATAGTAAAATGTGGTCGACCTCTCTTTTGAGAGAAAGAGACCACATTCACATAACTTTTATTACAGTGTATTGTTACAGTTGTTCTGTTTTATTATTGTTGTTTTTGGACTCTTCTGCTTAATTTGTAAATTAAACTTAATCAGAGGTGTATAGTTAAAGGAAAAACAGCACAGCAAGAGTTTGATGCCATCTGTGGTTTCAGGTCTCCACTAGGGGTCTTGGAATGTGAACCCAATGGATAAGGGGGAGAGCACTACTGCATAACACAAAGTATTAGAAACATGTTATTGTGTCTTGATTTGAGCTGTAGTTAGAAAAGACAAACAGGTCATTCTTAGCTGCATTGGTGGTCACCAGCATGTTATTTTGTGAGTGACTGGAAACCACAGTTTAGTGGCAAGTGATAGTACTGCTCAGGCAGAGTATCTTCCTGGGACTCTGATTAGTATGCTGAGTGAAGGTGACCCTGTATGTTTCTGATGTAATATTTTTAATTGGCTACATTACTAAGGTTGCTATCAAGATATAAGATCAGTAATAAGTCTTATTTATCTACACAATGAAAAAAATTTCTCAAATATTATGTTCTCTTGACGTTCTATGTTAGATTTTGCGCATTGCTAAGTCTCCATGTAGATGATATGATTACATCTTCATGTGAATAAAACAGTTAAGCTGTCAGGTTGTATCATTCACATGGAGACTTAATATGCTAAATCTACCTTAGAAAATCAAGAGGAACAACTATTCAAATAATTAGTGCATTGGGAAGGTTAATAAAAATGGTTGTCTTATAAACCACAAGACGATAACTTACTTCACAACTTTCAACTAACTGTTCTTTTCTACATAACTTTCTAATCTCACTTATATGACATTTATCTCTATATGGTCCCTTAGACTGATAATCTGCCACCTCATATCCCCCAGTGCCATCAAAGTCAGACGTTCCCCTCACCTGAACCATATTCCATATCCTTGGTGACGTCCACATTTCCATTGTTTCCTGTGGGAAACAAGCGACCCCCTATCACCAAGACTAAGAAGCAGAAACATGTTCTGGAAAAGCCTCTGATAAGGCTTGCAAGTGCCCACAAACAGAACTTCTATTACCCCAGTAGTTTCTAAATCTAAATCTATTGAAAAGGGGGGAACTCACATGTTTCTGGACCCTTTATTTATTGAACTTCTTTTTTTGAAATTATTGGATGAGTGGAGAATCTCTAACATTTTTTTACTATTCCTTCCTTTCTCTCTAAAATTTTGCTTCCTTTTATTTTATTCCCACTAGTTGGCTTTAGATGGTGGTGGTTAGTTGTGTTTCCCTTTCAATTTTATTGGTAAGTATTTATTTTTTAATTATTATGTGAGAAAGTTGTATTCCTTTGTCTGAGTACCAGCACACATCTTTTCCAATGATCCAATAACTTCTGATTTCCTGCCATCCTGAGCCACTCTGCCACATCATGACCCACATTCTTTGCGTGCATGCAGAGGTTTTACACACCTATATATCTATCTATATGTTTATATACATATATATTAAAAAGATACCAGATAGTGATAATTAATGGCATCATTTTTCTAAGCATACTTTAATATTTCATGACTATCTCCTGTATACTGAAACAACCCTCATCCTTTCCATAATAATCATCTTTCAGGTGAGGAAAAGTTCTTAACCTCACTAATCTTGACCAAGTCCAGGTTATCAATTGGCTCATCTTTGATTGTTCAATTTCATCTTGAGGGTCAAGAGAAAAAGAAATTGAATAGGCAGAGTTTTCATTTAAAATGATAAAAATTCATGTATCTATAATTTCTTCACACCTGTACTGAGTCTGACTACAGATTAATAAGACAGTTCTTCAAATGTCACATAAGGAAAAAAATCCTTTCTAAATTTTACCCAGAGTGACACTTCTATGTGCAATTTTGAGGAGGAGAAATCCCTCAAAACTGGTCCCTCTCTCTGGTAATGTGGAAGCCCCTTGTCTTGGGTTGAGCATGAATTTCAGTGGGAGGTCTTCTCCTCCCTCGTCTCATTTTTCCTCATTTCTTTGTTCTGGTGGTCTGCCTGACAGGAATCCAGGAATACAATGGATAGTACTCCCACTCCCATTTTCAGGGAATTTCCATGTCCAGAGCATGTCATCCTTAGGCTGAACATGTTATTATGAACAATCAGTACTCACCCTTTTAGTTTGAGAAATATGCAGCCCCATATTTTAGCTGATGTGATTGTTGGTAATTCTCTTAACATACTTCTGCCTTGAGCCCATTTTTAGGCCTGATACAAGTTGTTTGAAACTTAATTGCACCCTGTCACTTTAGGCCTCGTTGAAACCTCTCCTCCCTTCCATTGGATTGGGATATAGTCTGCTGTTTCTTACCCATCTGACTCTAAATCCAACACATTCCACAACTGATGACCACAATAAAACCTAACAGTCAACACCAGAGTTGTGAGTAATTTCCCACTGTGTGCATGTGTTTTAAGCAGCCATCCCACACCCTTGTGGGAAAGCCCAAGGGTTAATGCCATGGACCTCAGCAAAGCCAGTCCCATCTGTCCTCTCTCTCTCTCTCTCTCTAGCTTCTCCTTGATGAAGCTCCTTGACTCCGGAGTCTTCTCTCTGGCCTCCCATTGCACCACCCTCTGAGATCAGCCCAAGTCATCAGTTTCTTCTGTTTCATGCATTTTTGTTCTACCTCCTCCCGAATTTCACCTGACACACACCTGAGCCTTCCTTTCCCTTGGTCAGAGCTCACCTAGAAAGTGGCCATCTTGGCTCACAGCCTGAGAAAGAGAGAGCTAGAGACAGAGACAGAGGCAGAGATGCATAGGGACCAAATTATAAAGAAGTCTTTAACAATAGAATCACGGCAATGGTGAAATGGACTTCTTATTTGTCACTGTGAGCTAGAGAACTTCAGGGCTGCCATGATTTCCTTATCAATATTCGAGTTTCCTGTCTCTTCACTGGACTCTGAATGCTCTCTAGTCTACCTTGGAAGCGGCAGCAGTACACGCTGCATCTCTGTTATTCTTACTGAGGTAAAATATGACTCAGACTATGCTGGCTGGTAAATGTTCCAGGAGCATGATGTAAATGCTCTTCCTGGAAATAGCCAATCCATTTCTGCAAGACTTTAAATTTTACTTGCAACTTCTCCTTGCTCATTTGATAATGTATCTTTCCTCACTTCCTTCTATTCATTAATTTGTCTCTCTCCTATTATTTATCATTATGGTCTATGGCTATTGCTTAACTTTCTAAGGCTATTTATACTATTTGCATGAATAATGCTACATAAAATAAAATAGTACCACACCGTAGGATAAGGGAGCTCACTTTATAATATATGATTAATTATAAGAGTCTACTCTTCCCATAATGAATTAATACAAAATGCAGTTCATCATATGTTATGGAGACATGTAATGCATAAATAATTTTCATGCTCTGCTTTAATCAGTATTATATACCAAGTTGCATTATCATCTATAAAAAGCTTTCAAATTGTTCCTAGGCAAACCAGAACATGTAATGTTTACTTCAAGGAAAAGAATTTAGTATTTTAACCTTAAACATCACATCTAACTGGCAGTAAAGAAAAGTGGATAGGATTTAATTTCTTCCTAATTATTTTGGTCATTTCTAGGCAAGCAATTTCTTTTTGTAAATCAAAGCATATCTTTAATTTTAAAAAGTAGGTGTGAAATATTAGATGAGGTCATGGAATTGGAAATTGTAAGACCTCAACTTCAGTTCCAGTTGAACATGTAAGTGTCAAAAGTTGCTTCACATCTCAGAATGGCTTGGTGAAATGAGAGTGGCACTGCCATCTGTCCTGTCTACCTCATATCCTTGGTGTAGGCAACCCAGATGATGGCTACCTTAAAAGCACTTTGGATATTTTAAAATACCATGTACATGCAAGGTGCAATTATATTTCAAGTCTGAAAAAGAGTCACATTCATTTGCGGTTTTTTTTTTTTTACACATACCCTCGGCACATCCATAGAAAACTGATTTTGCCCTCAAAAACCAACCGAACAACTAGATCCCTTTGAAATACCATTAGTAAAGGTACGAATCTGTGGGGTTTGTTTGTGATGTCCCATTGCACCCTTTACGAGGCCCCTCATTCTCTTTCAGTAATCAGCATGATTTCTGCTCATGTAAATATTTGCTAGCTTGCTTTGATTTGTGTTGTTTCCTACAGATTTTTGTAATCCTGCTTCTCCAAGACACATGGGTGGCACCTTAGTAGCCTCTGGAAACTACTGAATGCCCTGGAACTCCCGCTCTCCTGTCTAACCACATCTGCTTCAATCCAAGTCCACCAGCAGCTCCTCGCAAAGCAGAGGAAACGAAGTCACCATCAGTTATGAGCAGTTTCATTCTGCGATAATTACTACTTCTGTAAACTGTGTAGGCAACACTGAACCATTACATGCTATAGTTTTACATACAAAACTATTATAAATTCCTGTTATGAAAACAAATTTGGTCTTCCAAATTTAGGAATGATAATTTCATTTAACCATACATTGGTATAAATTGTCAACTGGCATCTCAAGGGAAAGAGCGAGGCTTTCCACAGCTTCGGCACATTTGTCTGTGAGTAGTTGTAACCCTGGGGCTGATCTCAGCACCAGGAAGGCTTCATTCTTGCCACTTATGTTAGTCAAGAGAGATCACATTAGTGCAATGGAAACCAACAGCTCAAATCCCAGGATCTTTACCTGAAATACTGATTTCTCTCTCCTGCACTGGAGGTTGCAGTGAAGGGTGGAAGGTCAAGATGGTCAACAGGAGCTCTTCTCCGTGTGGTCACTCAGGGCCTTGTGTGCTGGAAACACCATCATCGGGGCACTAGCATGCACTATGGTAGAGGAAAGCGTCTATGAATCAGGTAAGGCACTGACAAAAAATGCCTCAGACAAAAATGGCAGCCATCTTCTATCCATGCACAAAGGAACCGGGTGTCTCCTCTTTGCACTCAGGAAGGGACAACTGGACATGGAGAGACCTAGTGATATTCAATCATTCTTTTACCAATCTCTGCCTTCCATGCAACCCCACACAGAGGGGCTCCATAGAGACCCCAGAAGTTGGGGATACATTTGCATCCTCTCCTAGTATCTGCCTTTCTAGTTCCTTTCTATGTCTCTTCTCACTCTGCTGGCCTACTTATATCCAGGTCCTCCATGGAGTTGGAGTGGGGGCAACAGAACAGCCGGCAGCACCATGTATGATGTCTGGGCCCATATCAGGGGCCTCCTGAAGGAGATCACAGGCCCTGGTGGGTTGCCTCGGAGACCCTGTCCACCAGGTGTGGGAGGGCAACGCAGACCCACGCCTTCTACTCCGGTTTCTAGTAATAACTGCTTTCTATATGGAGCAGAGGAATATAGAGTTTGCCTAAATTTCTACTGGAACCCCTAAAAATGGTTTTGTTCAGACAGACCCATAGAAAAGGAATTGCTTGGTGGAACGTCCACAGTTTTCAGGGACATAAGGAGTCTGGAAGGTAAGCCCACCCACTGTGTATCCTCCAGTAGCCCTGAAGTTCTCATCCCCCATTCTGATGTCTAAGAAGACAGCAGGAGTGCTAGTCATACGTGTTGTATGTTTAGCCATGTCAGAGAAGGACACTCTTTGATGTTGACTTTTGAACCTGTGACTTTCAAACACCTTTCAGAAAGACATCTTTTAGAAAAGAGATCAGGCATATATATATCACCATTTAAATTCAGAAGTGTTTTAACCCAAATGAGTAAAATTAAGTAGAAATTTCAGGCATGATGGTTTATGTTTTAGGCTGAGGACCTAAACCAATCTTAATACACTTTTTTATGGCATTATGTAGATAATGCCCTTTAAAGAATCCAAAAATAAGAAGACTCTAATTTGCTTGGATATTTAGAATGCTCTTAAGCCCACGGATGGGCTGAACATGGGCTGATCCACTTGCAAATGCACAGTAGCCATTACTGACCCCACGACCTGCAGTCTGTGCCTCCTTCACGTGAGCAAGGCTTTAATTTTTTGACCCCTAAGAGAGAGTATTTTCAATTTGAAACCTTAAAAGGTTTTGACTTTTGAACTGAACAAATGTTTTTCTTTTAGCTTTTTTACAGGTCAGCTGGGTTAAAAGGGAGCAGGAAAAGACAGAGAAGATTTGCAGTAATAAGTATCCATAGGGCACAGCCCCAGATCAGGCTCATTCAGAACATGTTCTCTCGCCAGCTAACCATTAAGAAGCATCTGCTGGAAATACGCGGAACTGCCTCAGTCTCACCTGCATTTCATGTACAAAAATGGCCCAGCCCAGAACTGTCCTGATTCTTCACACAGGTAAAACGGAGGGCCGTTTTAAAATTCCAAAATTTTTATTCACTTCTAGACTTAGCAGAAGTCAGTAGTGAGTGTTCAATTCTGCATGGTGATTTTGTCTCCAAGAGAGTACAGAGCCACAGGCCAAAGCAGGAGGGACTCTGGAGAAACAGAGAGGAGGCAGACAGCTGACCAGCATGGCGAGGGGCTGTGACTTAAAGAGTATCGATTTTCCTTTTTCATTCTTACGCAGCTTTAAAAATTAATGCTTTTAATTTTCTTTTTAAATGTAAACTTTTAATGGCCATATAAAATAGTGAATATTGCCAATACAATATGGAGACATCTTAACAGCAGCATTTTAAAGTATTTTCATTTTTCAAAATAAAATGGTGTGAAGCTGGAATCTAAGAGAACCAAAGTGCTAGTGATGACAGCAAGTCATCAGTATTTCTGTGGTTCTCATAAGTATATATTCTGTGGTTCTTAGTAACATGCTAATGCAAGCTCTTCATAAACCATGCGAGAGCAGCCTGCCTGAAAGCCATGGATTGATCTATTAGGAGACAATCTCCAGACCGGGCATGGTGGCACACGCCTGTAATCCCAGTAATTGGGAGGCTGAGACAGGAGGATTGCAGGTTTGAGGCCAGCCTCAACCTATTAAAAAATAGGGCTGGATGTGTAGCTTGGAGATAGGACACCCCTGGGTTCAATCCCCAGTACCAACTACAGACACACACACACACACACACACACACACACACACACACACACAAAAGGAGACAATCTCCCAGGCTACTTTAACTATCTTTAAAAATCAGTATTATTTTTAAAAATATTATTACAGTCCAGGAACTGTGTGCACTCCTGGAATCTCAGTGCTTGGGAGGCTGAAACAGGAAGATAACAGATTCAAGGCCAGCATGTAGGAAATTAGTGAGACCCTATTTCAAAATAAAAACAATAAAAGGGCTGAAGGTATAGCTCAGAAATAGAACACCCCTGGGTCCCACAATCCCCAGTACCCCCCCACACATATAGTTACAAATAGTCACAGGATTATCTGAAGAAATGCTTCCTTTTCACCAAGAACTTGTTATCTTCTTTAAGGTTCCAGAATATTTTGTACAAATTCCTGAAAGGAGTTTGGACTTTGCTCCTCTCTTGGGGGACCTGCTGGAACAGATGGCCCCGTGTTCCAGCACTTGTTTGCACAGGACCCACGCGGGGCCCGGGGCCAACTCATAATCAGTGCCAATGGCCAAATGAATGGACGTGTGGATCTGTCTATTACAGTGAAGAGGGCCACTGAGCCTTGACTATGGACCATCGGCCATGACTGTGGTCACAGCCAGTGCTGATGACAAAGTCCTAAGCAGATCCCTTGAAGGGGCCCATTTGCCTTGCGCATCAAAAACTTGTCACTCATTTTTCTTCAAATGCTCGCTTTCGATGAAGGCTCAGCCGTCCACACTCTCATGCCAAGGGTGGAAGATGAAACACGATGAACAAAGTATATGGAGGTGTGAATAGCTAAGCCCTTTGACAGTTTCTTTGTGTTAATTTACAACCTTTATAAATTAATTAAATTTTGATTAAAGTTCTTTTGTATATTTATGTGCCACTTATTAAGTTCTTGCTGTGCATTCTGGGCACTGCTCTAAGTGCTTTGCAAATAAGTTTGTTCATTTCTTACAATGATTAAGAGGTCAGATATGATAGTTTCCCCATTTTACAGGTGAGAAAGCTGAGATGTGGGTAAATCAAGGAAGCAGCATAAGATCATATTACTATTAAGATATGAGTTCTTCATCTGCCCTACAAAGAACTCTTGTGATTGGATCAGCTCCACCTAGATGATCTCCACAGGATAAGGTCAGCTGACTTGGACTTTAATGACATCTTCAAAATAATCCCTCCCAGAACTGCCTGTATTAGTGTTTGGATGCCTCACCGGGGCACAGGAATGCTGAATGTGACAAAGAGCTTCTCTAGGCACACCGAGCAAACATTGGGACCATGGCGAACCTTCCAAGTCATCTGTAAACTAACACTGCTCTCAGTTTTCCCAATATTCCTCATCTTTATTATTATCTTATCCTGCTCCCCATTTTATTACTTTATAGACATTAGGGCATATGGAACAAGGAGAAGCATGCAGAAAACACTGTATATTCATTGCACCAGGTTGGAAGTGAAATAAGACAGGCTAGTTTAAATGGTGTGAAGAGAATGTCAACGACATTCATTAAATACCAGACACTAACTACTAATCAACGACATTAGCTGTTTAATTGTTTAAGCAGTTTTGGTGAAATTAGATCACGTGACTTTATTAATAAGGAAATTGGGACTGAAAGAGTTTGAGCAACTTGCTAAATCCAAGATCTGAACTTGAGTCAGCTGACTTCCGAGCCAGCACTCTTATTTTGATTGTCATTTCACTCATTGATTCAGTTTTCTCATCTAAAAAATAATTGCTAATGATCCTACATGCATGAGGATGTCAGGAGTATGAATTAGAGGATGTCAGTGTCAGAGACATGCAGTAATGGCAAAACAGTGCTTGTCACATCGGATCTGTCATATCTCCTCCCTAAAATACATTTAGCCTAGGAAAATGGCAAGAGATTTCAGAGAAAGTATCTACAATGTGTGTTAATGAAGATCCAGTGGGTAGCCAGGAAATCAATAGATGACACACTTTCTCATTATGATGTGTTGTGATGGATCTATTTGCAATATTTCATAGGGAACAGTTATTTTAGTGCTTATCAGAGTTGCTTGGAAAGGCCCTTTGGGAGTGTGAATGCTTAAGTTTCTTCATTAACTAGAAAGATGAAAATCTGCCAGTGGGCTCTAAACATATTTGAACAAATCACTCAAAAGGATAAGGTCACTTCACTACCCCTATTCGCTAACACTGGAGTGTTTCAATGTGATGGCTTAGAGGGAAATGTCTACTCCACTCATCAAAACTAAGGACTTGCTAATACAAGTTAGCCCAGCAGTGCCTCAAAAAAAAAAAAATGAAAAAGCCCCATCATTTATCCACAACCCAAATATCAGTGGATCGCTCACATCTCTGGAGATGCCTCAAGTCATCCTGCCAAAATAGCTTGTCATGTATGAAATTAATGATCTTTCCCCTAAACCCGTTCCTACTCCTGCATTTGCTGTCGTAGCTAGTATCACCAACCATCTAAACACCCAAGCTAGGATCTTGTAGGTGGTTTTATTCTTCTTCTGCCTCACCTACAGAACTAAACATTAAATCTGCATGCTTTTCTCAGGATTTCCCAGGTCCCGTTAAGTCCTCTAAGTCCATATTACCACAGTCCTGAGAGGTTCCATAATCGCTGTCTGGCTTACTATTAAAATCCACCTTTCTGATCTTCACGCCATGGCTTTCGCTCTTATATCCAAACTCCATTTACATGCAATGCTATTAGAATGCCTCTTCTGAAAAGCAAATGACCACAGCGCTCCACAGGTAGGACACTCTCCTGTCCCCAGCAGAGTCCGTGGCACAAGACAAAGACGCATTCAACAGTGTATTGTGCTCATAGATGTGAGAGGACTGGCTTCTAGCCATGTGGACATTCACAACTCCACTGAGTGATGAAAATATATCTATTCCAGAACCTAAGAAAAACTCTAGGACAGGGATCTAGACTTAGTTGTTGTCGTCAATGTGTGAGTGGAAATTAAGGCCATGAGAGTGAGTGTGGTTGATAAAGAAGCTATAAATGTTTCAGTAAAAACAAGAGGCATATCCATCATTAGCCACCAAATCATTTCTTACTTGATTCTGGGATATTATAAACCTACAAATTTATAATGTTTTATATTCCTAGATAAATAACACATGTATTAATTCACTTGAACCTTCTAATAACCTATGGAGTAGCTAGGGTTTATTTTATGTTTATTTCAATTTGTGCCTAGAAAAATTTAGCGAGTTATCTAAGATATTATGGCTAGATGTTGGTAGAACCTACACTTGACTTCTAAGGTGTGGGAGTCTTAGAATATAATAGACTACATTGCTTTGTTTGGGATGAAGGCTATAGGTGTTGGCTTTGGTACTAGCTGGCCACATTTAGAGGCCCTACTATGTGCCTAACATTGTCTGTGAAACTCTAGAAAAAAATTTGCATAGTTAATGCCTTCTAGACTTAATGCAGAGGTAGAATGTAAATAACTAAATATAGAATGATTTTTTCTGAGGCGATTGCAGAGCCGAGAAAGAAACCATGGGTGATGATGGAGGAGGCAGCACAGACGATGGCAAAGCAGGGCCTCTCCCCTGATAAACCAGTAGTTCACAATGCCCTTCTCTTCCCAAGTTCATCACTCATTCAACTCATTCAACAACACCTTCTGAGCAGTGAGGTTGCTGTTGTTCTAGGTGCTGGTAGCTAAAAAGTCAGTATTTCTGCTCTCATGGAGCCTAGAATCTACTGAGAAGGGAGGAAAAACAAAATGTCAGATGATTGTAATTTTCCATAATCATAAATATGAAAGAGAAAATTAGGTATTTAAATAAAACAACAAAGCTAGGGAGAAGCACTTGTAACTTTAGGAGTGTCCATAGAAAGTCTAACATGAACTTTTAACTAGTTTTCTGATAATACTGTAACAAATTATCACAGAATTTTTTGACATAAAACAACTTTCATTTATTTTCTTACCATTCTAGACATCAGAAGTCCTAAAATCCCATGGCCTCCACAGGGTATGTTCCTTCTGGCATCCCTGGGGGAGAATCGTGTCCTTGTCTTTCCCAGTGTCTACATGCTGCCTGCATGTGGTCTGTATCCTCTGGCTTGTGGGTCCTTCCTCCATGCTCAGTGCCAAGAGGATCGCAACCACAGTGAGACGGGAAGAAGGATGGGTGGACAATGACGGGTAAGTGTTGTAGTGGGAAGTCGTTGAAAGCCTTTTCTTACTTATTCGTTTTTTCCAATGAAATAGGATGCAGAGTTATTAGCTGAAAATTAAGATCGGGTGAAGATGTCAGGATTTCAGGAAGGTCTGAGATATTGGTCTGGGAGAATTGGAGAGTATGTGATCTAAATAAATGTCATGTGGATACTAGTCTGGATTAAGGATCCAGCTAGGTCACTGCTTATTAATTTAAAGATGGACCAGTGAGCTTTGCTGTGCTTCTCCCCAGGCTAGTCATCTCCCATGCCAGGCACAGGAGTGTAGATACATGCAAGTGGGGTTCAGGTTTTATCAAGCAAGTTCAGTGTAGACTTCTACTCTAGGTCACTGTACATTTTCTGTCTAATCTTAATAAAATATAGCATTCATCAGCTTCCTTTTTTGACATTATCTAGCTTTGGAGAAAAAAAAATATATCATGACCATTCAAAGATTGAAAAGCTGGTTCCAAAGTAGCTCAACACATTTTCACAAAAACCTTGTTAATTTTTAGAACTCTCCATCACAAAATCTGCAGAGATGATGGGCCACGCATAAGTAGATGGGCCAATGATAGGAGAATGCATGGAATAGTAAGCAGAATTACAAACTGAATTCATTATCTGAACTTTTATAATCCATTGATTTAAAATTACGCAAAGTGTCGTATAATTAACTTAACTATAAGAAGGCATATAAACAATTACACACTAAGAGACTAAAGTTTTACCAAAACAAGATAAATGATAAGTAAAAATCATCATAAAAGGGGGGCTTGTTGATATATTTGAAGGCAGTAGGAATGAAACATATTTCCTGGTGCCTATACATACATCTTCATTGATAATGGCGCAAACAATAAGATGTATTATGCTATTGTATCACCTTACGTAATGATCATTGTTTTAGGCTGCTATTTGTCACTACGACTAAAAAACCTGACAAGAACAACTTAGAGTAGGAAAATGTATTGGGTTCACAGTTTCAGAGGTTCAGTCCATAGTCAGCTACCTCTAAGGCAGGAATATCATGGTTGCATGGAGTGGTGGAGGAAAAATGCTGAGGGCAGATGGGCAGCAGAGAATGCAAGAGACGAAGGTACAAGGGACAAAGATAGTCCCCAAGGCCATGCCTCCAGTGACCTACACCTTCTAGCCTTGGAGACAGATGACCATGGAGTGAACCTCTGAAACAATGAACCAAAATAAACCTCACCTGTCTACAGTTACCACTCAATAAATCCATTCAAACTATTATTCCACTAATGGATTTACCCACGGATGAGATTAGAGCCCTGATTTAACTATTTCACTTCTGAACACTTCTGCACTGCCAAGGCATGAGCTTTTCTAGGGGACATTCTATATCCACACCATATACATTGCCTCAACATTTAAATTGTATAATGTATTTTAATTATTAGTGATATATTTTTCACCCCAACCATTCACTTTCTTTAAATGCATTCCTTATCAGTTATTACACTTTTAAGGCATGCTTTACTTTTATGAAATTATTCTACAAACTATTTATGGAAAAATAAAGATCTCTAATTTTATAATGTTAGTCTAAAATCTAAGATAGTCAATGTAAAATTTAGATGAATCATTTTTGCTGGACTCGTCTCTATCCCATATAGAGTGCACATGTTTTAGATGCTTCCCATCCAGCAGCTGTGACTCCTCCCTGCAGACAGCTTGATTCTAAAATTTCTTGCATCATTGCTCCTGAGGACCATCTTTCCGGAGTATCTTACTTGGATTTTTGAAACATAGGTAAAATTTAAGAGTAAAATTTAAGGTTCCCCCATTTTCTGTAAATACTGATGGAACTAAGCATAAGAGGGAAGCCTGTAAGAGTGAATTCACACACACACACACACACACACACAAAAATCAGCAAACTTGCGTATAAGAGTAAAAGAAATGATACTTAATTTATAACATGTGCAATTTGGTTATACTGAAGTATGTGATAGTTGATAAATGTAGGTACCTGCAGCTCCACATCCATCTCAATTCTTATTTAAATTCCAATGGAAAGACTGGTTCTGTGGTCAAAGCACTCAGGTAAAACTGGGTGGTCTTTACACACTGAATTGTTGCCAAAATCAAGATGCGCCCTACCAGTTGGTCACACAAATACCTTCACATTGCCCCTTCTAGAAGAGGCACATGCCAGTTACAGATGCCAGTGCTTTCCTATAGATTAGACGAGTTTAGATACTAATCTCACTGATTTATCAACTGTGACAATTTTATGGCCTGTTTTAAGAACGCTGAGCTCCTCGGGAAAAGCAGCCTCTATTTAGGACTATGAGATATGTACAAGCCTATCCATAATGTTCCCCAGACCTGTGCATCTGTGTGGCGTGCTAAACGTGCCAGTGACTCATGCGGGGAACTCACTCAGATTAATGTCAGGAGAGAGAGAGGTGTCAATATAAACAGTCAGGCAATTTTATATCAGAAGGTACAGCTATTTCATTTTCTGACTGCCTGTAGAGGAGAGTGAATAGATCCTTTAGTTGTAATTCTAGTTTTGCTTTTGTTCTGTTGTGATTGCTATTGATGGAATACTATGAAGTACTGAAGTGGAATAGGAGACATGTAACTCTACATTGAATACCCCGAGTGACTCTCTTTCCCACCAGCAGTCCCTGTCCACCCCACCCTTACTGATGCTCCCTGGGGAGGGTCGGTTTCCATGGGCAGAATCCAGGTGAGGCTGGGGACCTCACCCAGCTCCTGGCCCTCCTGCAGAGAGCTCTTTTTGGAAAGCTAAAAGTCAGTGATGGTGGCCATCAATCATGCATTCCCATCACGGGGCAAGGGGATTCTTTCTTCATATGACTAATTTATAACTAAGAAAGACATTCTCCTGGGTGAAGGCACTTATTCTAGAATTTTCACAGCGCCCACAGAAACCTGAAAGCAAAGGAGAATGTCTGAGCAAACCACCCAGGAGAGCCGTGCCCCCCTAGTGCTTAGGCATGCACAAGGCATTTTCTTTAGGAGCTCTGGTATAAATTTAATATACGGCATGTCTGGCAATTTCAATTTTTAACAGCTCAGGCCTTAAAGGGAAGCAGAACTAGACTCAAGAACGAGAAGGGAGGTAAATTCTGGATGCAAATGAAGGCCAGCTGCTGCAGTGAGGAAGAGGGCATCAAGATGAATGGATGTGCAGAAGAACTGATGGTGGGTCATGCAGGCTATTCTCTGATCTGGGAGAGCACTGCATAGCCGTACCTGGGAGTGATGCAGATACAGTCTGATTGTCAGAGAAGGGTGGTCTAGTGTTTTCTTCTCTGAATTCATGTCGTTAAGCCCGGTTTTATTGCCATCACAAAACTGCAGATGTCAATTCAGGACTAGAAAAGATAGTGGGAGTCGGACTGAACTAATCAACCTAATTACGTATCCATGGGGTGCTCTGTGGCAAGGGTGGAGGGGGCTGGAAGCCCAGCCAAGCTGCTGCTGCCGGTGATGGACGGCAGCTGTGCCTGCTGCAAAGGTGAGCGTGGCCTGGCTCAGACCTCCTCCTAGGCTGGCTTCCTTTTGGATCACTGGGCTGTGGGAGCTGTCAGATAAGATTCAGAAACACAAGAAGCATGATGCATATCTCTAGTAAGCCAACCCAGGAGCAGGCTGAGAAAATTGATTTGCTGTCCTCTGAGGCTGAGTGGAGGGAGCCAACCATAGGGAAGAGTACTTAGTAGTCTTAACGGTAATGTCAGTGTCATCTAAGCAAAGATGCCCCTAACAAGGGAGAAAATATATTTCTTCCCAAAGCCCATCAGAAACAAGGTGGAGCAAAAAAGATAGAAAGTAGGCCCTTGTTGATGTTGAAGTAATTGGTTATAAAAAAATATAATTCACCAGTACTTGGGAGGCTGAAACAGGACAATCGCAGGTTCGAGGCCAGTATCAGCAACTTAGTGAGGCCCAAAGCAACTTTGCAAGACTATGTTTCAAGATAAAAATAAAATAAAATGGGGCTGGAGGTGTAGCTCAGAGATAGAACCTCACATGTACACAAAGGAAATATATATTAAAAGAAATATTCAGTGCCTATTGTCATCTGAGACCAAAGCAGAAGGAAACCTCATGAGGTCACAATGAGTAAAAGTCATTACAACCAGTTAGGCAACTGAATGGCTATCTCACATACCTTAGGTGGAAACAGATCATTTAATGAAATAAAAACTCTATGTCTAGCTGAGCAGGTGTGACAGCAGGGTCTGGGGCTGTAGTGTCTGTGTGTCAGGAGTATGTAGAGAGCAATCCCTTCCAAGACAGTCAGAGCTGCTGGCTCACTGCAGGACCTGAAGTCAATCTGAAAGAGACAGAACCAGACAGACCCATCCTCCATCACCATCTACAACAATGATCGCAGTCTTGGGACCTCCAGGTTGACAAGAGTACCTTGAGAGGCATTGGGGAAGTGGGGTCAGTAGGAACTGGAGACTGATGGACGTGAGGGAAGGCGAGGGGAGTAAAGGATGGGACCAGCCCACTTGCTCTCTGGCTTAGTGGAGCAGTAGGAGCGGTGCAGGTTGTGGGGGCTGGAAGCACAGAATCGGAAGTGGACTTGGAGGGAGACCACTACTGGTCATGATGACCATGTTGATTGTCAACAACCAGAGTTTAATGCACCTCTGGAATACAAGATGGATGTGGATGGTAAGAACTTGAGTCATAAGGTAGATCCGGCCATGAAAAGATAAAAGCAAAGAGTATAGTATGAAAAAGAGAAGGGTGTTATCCCTGATGATACTGCTCAGTGTGGATGACTCCATCCTCTACTCCTGATTCTCCAGGTAAGGACAATTCCCTGACAAAACCTTTGGACACGCCTTCCGCCATAGACTAGGCTGCTGTCTACTTCATGTTTAGGGACAAGGACTCTTGCTTGAGGTGGGATGACAGGCACATCACTTATGCGTCCAGCCAAATTTTTCTCATCTGTAAAATAGGTGGCATCATGGTAATGTTTTCATAGACTGCCATAAGCATTGATTGAGATCATATGTTCAAGGGCTTCAAACAGTGCCTAGCACACAATGAAGGCTAACTTAACATTCTTTAAATAAAATAAAGAGCGATTCTAGCTAACACTTACTGAACAATAATGATGGGCTCTAAGATTGGCTTAGCAACTGTTCCAAGTCACGTGCAGAATAGGAAGTTCAAATCCTATGTGAAATGATCCTCCAGGATACATACTTATATTCATCTCAGTGGGATTTCTTATACCATGGGGATGCCAGAATTAGTTTACCTTTTTGAAAAAAAATTGCTTTGAGAATTTCTAATTTCAGCGTGATTATTAGATATATATTCTTTTATATTGGTTAATAAGATCTGTTAGCACAGGACCTTACTTTTTACTTAAGTATGTAGAGTTACTACATCATAAATCTTAGATAATGAAAATTTTACCTAGGAATACTTATCGGAACATTTTACCCATCACTTTTTCCAGGAATTATGTTGGAAATTTGCAAAAATTTAGGAAATGGGAAGGGGGAATCCCCCTGTAGACTTTTTGGTAATTTTAATTTAGCAGAAATTACCCTAATTTTCAGGATAGACATCTAACAATCAAGTTCAAAACTAACAAAGAACATTGACACTATCTTAGAAAATGTGGACACATAATATTAAGAAGAAATGTGTAAATTTGTGTGTGTGTGTGTGTGTGTGCATGGGTATCTGTGTGTGCACACATCTGTGTGTATGGCACTAGAGATTAAACCCAGGTACTGATGCACATTAGGCAATTTGAATTATACCTCAATCCCAAAATGTGCATTTTTACACATGGGAAAAGAAAATAAAAGATGTTTTCTTTTTTCATATTACATTATCTGATATTAATCATCTGAAAATCTGAGTTACACTAGATAATGTCTCTAGATTTGTTGTTGTTGTTGTTGTTTTGTTTTATTTTCAAGTACCAGGTATGTAACCCAGGGTCTGGCCCATGCTAGGCAAGTGTTCTACCACTGAGCTATGTCCCTAGCCCTTTTTAAATTTCATTTTGAGACAGGGTCTTGTTAGGTTACTTAGGCTGGCCTTGAACATGTTTTCCTCCTGCTGCCACCTCTCCAGGAGCTGGGATTATAGGTCTAGGCCACAGCACCCAGCTCCAGCTAATGTTTTTGTAAAACATAAATAATAAGTTCATTATTATTCAGATAATGAGATTATTATTTCTCTATGACTATAACCTTAGAATAGTTTCTAATTTTTCATATATCCCTCAAGTAAAATTTTAAGTGACTGTTTTCTAGTCCATCACATACACAAAATGACTTGAGCAATCTCACATTGGAATGTTTTATGGTTTCTATTTTGTGAACATTTTGAATAAAATTACAATGACCTAAGTATAGCAAAATATTTTCATAAATCTTTGAAATTTCCTTAGGACATATTTCAAGATATAGTGTTCTTCTATTAATAATGTTAAACCTCTTAGTAAATAGTATTAACTGTCCCAAAATAACTGAATCAATTTATACCCTCTACCTTCTGCCCCTGATACTCTAAAATTACATATTTTCTATATACTTTCCATATGGTTGATATTATTATTAAAAACAATCTGGTAAGTGGTACATGAAACTTTACTCTTTGCTTTCTAAAGTTATCAATATGATTAAATATTTTCAAATACATTTAGCCATTTTATTTATTTTGTATTATATATTAGTGTTCTGGCCTTTTTCCATTAAAGTGACTATATATCTATAAAATGTGTTATAATAATTTTTGACTATCTGTATTTGCTTTTATACTCCTATTGTTTTATTTAATTATTTTATAAAACTTTTCTTGGTGCATTGTAATTACACATCATACTGAGACAGAGTGATAAGAATATACTTGCACAGAATTCTTGGAGCATTTCTCTCTGGATCTCACCCCTTCCCTTCTCTGTACAAGTTATTGAGATTGGCACTGGTAATTTCATATATGTACATAGCATTATTTCAACTGTAACCTTCTTTAAATATCTACCCCCCTTCCACCATTCCCTAAACCCTCTGTACCACTCAATTGAAGTCTCTGCTCCTCTGAGGTTTCCCAATTTCTATCTAGCTTCTACATATGAGAGAAAACATGCAACTATTAGCTTTTTGAGACTAACTACTCTTACTTAGCCTAATATTCTCAGGTTCCATTCATTTTCCTGCAAATGACATAATTTTTTAACATGCTTTTTGTATTGGACAGGGTTCACTAGATTAACAGAATTCACAGAATGAGTATATTTGAAAAAGGGATTTATAAGATGGGCTTATAGTTTGAAGCAATGTAGTCCCAAATTCTGACTGCACGTGGAGAGTCAGAGGAACCAGTAGCTGGTCGAGCAGGCTAAGAGCTGGAGTCTTAGGATCGGAGCAACCACTAATTCAGTCCCAGTCCAAGACATGAAGATCAGGAAGCTCTTCGGAGAAATGATGGTGAAGTTTCAGTTTGAAGGGCTGGAGGCCGATGATCTCAGACGAGAGCAGAAGATCAAGAAGCTCTTCAGAGAAACGGCGAAGTTCCAGTTCTATGAGCCGGAGGCTGGTGATCTCAGGTGAGAGCAGATGTGTTTTCTTTGGAAAGAGTCGTGCAGCACTCTGCGTGGCTTCTCCCTCTTTTATCTAAGTCCTGCACCTATCAAAATCCTGCTGCCTACATTCAGGGCAGGACTTTCTGTTTAATCTGCTGTTACACACCCAAAGTCACATGATCTTGGGTGTGTCATGATCAGGTCAAGTTGACAAACTAGATTGACTATCACACTTTTATTGGTGCATTGGAGTCTCACATCACAATGAATATCTATTTGATGCTAACATACATGCACACAGCTCTTAGTGTCTCCCCCCGCACCCCCCTCACCCATATGAAGTACCAAGAGAGGACACCTAGGTTGGTTCCATAATTTGGCCACTGTGAATTGTGCTGCCATGAACATGGGTATGCATATATTACTGTAGTTTTCTGGTTTCAATCCCTTTGGTATGATACACAGTAGTAGTATAGCCAGATCATATGTGGATCCATTCCCAGTTTTCTGAGGAATCTCCACACTGATCTCCATAGTGGTTGAACTAGTTTGCAATCCCACCAACAGTGTAGAAGAGTCCCAATTTCCCCACATCCTTGCCAACATTTGTTGTTGTTTGACTTCTTAATGATGACCTTTCTAATTGGGGTGAGATGAAATCTTAGAGTAGTTTTGATTTGCATCTCCCTGATTGCTAATGATGTTGAACATTTTTTCATGTATCTATTGGCCATTTGTATCTCTTCTTTCCTGAAGTGTCTATACATTTCAGTTGCCCACTTCTTGATCAGATTGTTTGTTTTTCTTAGTGTAAAGTCTTTAAGTTCTTTGTATATTCTAGATATTACACCTTTGTCAGAGGGATAGCTTGCAAAGATCTTCTCCCATTCCGTAGGCTTTCTCTTTAGGCTCTTGATGGTTTCCTTTGATGAGCAGAAGCTTTGTAGTTTAATGCTATCCCACTTATTAATTCTTGTTTTAATTTCCTGTTCTTTGGAGGTCTTGTTGAGGAAGTTTCTACCTGTGCCTATATGTTAGAGTGTTGAACCTATGCCTTCTTCTAATAATTTTACAGACTCTGGTCTAACTACCAGGTCTTTGATCCATCTCAAGTTGACTCCTGTGCAGGGTGAGAGGTGAGGATTTAGTTGCATTTTTCTACAGGTAGATAACAAGTTTTCCCAGCATCATTTGTTGAAAAGACTGTTCTTTCTCCAATGTATATGTTTAGCATCTTTGTTGAAAATCAATTGACTATAAGTTTGTGAACATGTTTCTGTATCTTCTATTCTGTTCCACTGGTCTATGAGTTTGTTTTTGTGTCAATAACATCCTGATTTTATTTATTTATTTATGTATTTATTTATTTATTTTTTGAGGTACTGGGGATTGAACCCAGGGGCATTCTACCTCCCCGCTACACCCCTGGCCCTATTTTTTATACTTCGTTTTGAAACCGGGTCTCACGAAGTTGCGGAGGGCCTCACTAAGTCGAGAGTAAGAAAGAGAGAGAGAGAGAGAGAGAGAGAGCTGAGGCTGGCCTTGAACCTGGAATCTCCGGTCTCCACCTCCCAAAGTACTGGGATTACAAGCATGCGCCACCACGCCTGGCTCTGATTTTATTACTATAGCTCTGTAGTACAATTTGAAGTCAGGAATTGTTATGCCTCCTGCATAGTTCTTATTGCTGAGAATTGCTTTGGCTATTCTGGGTCATTTTTTCCTCTATATAAAATTAATGACTGATTTTTCTAGATCTGTGAAAAATGATGTTGATATTTTGATAGGATTGCATTGATTCTGTAGATCATTTTTGGCAGAATGGCCATTTTAATAATATTTATTCTGCCTATCCAAGAGCAGGGGAGATCTTTCCATCTTCTAAGATCTTCTTCGATTTCTTTCTTCAGTGTTCTGTAGTTTTCATTGTAGAGGTCTTTTACCTCTTTGGTTAAGTTTATTCCTCGGTATTTGATTGGATTTTGAAGTTATTGTGAATGGAATTGTTTTCTGGATTTCTTTCTCAGTGGATTCATGGTTGGCATATATGAAAGCTACTGATTTTTTTTAGGTTGATCTTGTATCCAGCTACTTTGCTGAATTTGTTAATCAGCTCTAGAAGATTTTCGGTTGAGTTCTCTGAGTCTTCTAGATATAGGATCATATCATCTGCAAATAAAGATAATTTTAATTCTTCTTTTCCTATTTGAATTCCTTTGATATCCTTCTCTTGTCTTATTGCTCTGGCAAGAGTTTTGAGGACGATATTAAAAAGGAGTGGTGATAGTGGGCATCCTTGTCTTGTTCCTGTTTTTAAGGGGAATTCCGGCAATTTTCCCCATTCAATATGATGTTGGCTTTGGGTTTCTTATATATTGACTTAATGATGTTGAGGTATATTCCTTCTATTCAAATTTTCTGCAGAGTCCTTAACATGAATGGGTGTTGAATTTTGTCAAATGCTTTTTCTGCATCTATTGAAATGATCATGTGATTTTTTGTTTTTAGTTCGATTTATATGGTGAATAACATGTATTGTTTTGCATATGTTGAACCAGCCTTGCTTTCCTGGAACGAAACCAACTTGGCCATGGTGTACGATTTTCTCAATATGGTTTAAATGTGCATGGCTAGTATTTTATTTAGAATTTTTGCGTCTATGTTCATTAATGATATTGGTCTGTAATTCTCTTTTCTTGAGGTATCTTTATTTGGCTTTGTTATTAATGTGATGTTGGCCTTATAAAAGGAATTTAGAAGAATTTCATCTCTTTCAATTTCATGGACTAGTTTGTGAAGTATTGGTTTTAGTTCCTCTGTAAAGGTTTTGAAGAATTCGGCTGGAAAACCATCTGGACTTGGGCTTTTCTTTGATGGAAGACTTTTTATTGCTGTTTCTATCTCTGTGCCTGCTATTGGTTGATACAGGTTTTCTATATCCTCTTGGATCAATTTAGGTAGTTTGTATGTGTCTAGTAATCTTTTGATTTCTTCCATGTTTTCAATTTTATTGGAATATAAGTTTTCAAAGTAGTTTCTTATGATCCTCTGGATTTCTCCACTATCTGTGGTAATGTCCCCTTTTTCATTTCTGATTTTGGTAATTTGGGTTGATTCTCTCCTTCTTTTGGTTAGGTTAGCTAGTGGTTTGTCAGTCTTGTTAATCTTCTCAAAGAACCAGCTTCTTGTTTTGTTGAATCTTTGTATGGTTTTTTTATTCTCTATCATTAATTTCTGCTCTGACTTTAGTTATCTCCTGCCTCCTACTGGCTTTGAGATTCGACTGTTCCTGTTTTTCAAGATCCTTGAGGTGTGTCATTAGATTCTTATTTGGATGTCTTCTGTTTTTCTTATGTGGGCACTTAGTACTATAAATTTTCCTCTTAACACTGCTTTTAAAGTGTCCCATGGATTTTGGTATGTCGCGTCTCTATTTTCATTTAATTCCAGGAACTTTTTATTTCTCCCCTTATTTCTTTTCTGATCCATTCCTCGTTCAGAAGTGTATCATTCGCTCACCATGTACTTATGTGATTACTTTTAGTCTTCCTGTTGTTAATTTCCAGTTTTATTCCATTGTGATCTGAGAAAATTCAGGGAATTATATCACATCTTTTGAATTTGCTGGAACTTGCTTTGTGACCCAGTATCTGATCTATTTTGCAGAATGTTCCATGGGCACCTGAGAAAAATGTGTATTCAGGTGTTGCTGGTTGAAATAATCTGTATGTGTCTATTATATCCATCTGGTCTATGATTTTCTTTGGGTCTGAACAATCTTTATTCATCTTTTGTCTGGAGGATCAATCTAGTGGCATGAGTAGTGTGTTGAAGTCTCCTAATGTTATTGTGTTTGGCTCTATTTGGGACTTGATATCCCGAAGACTTTGTTTTATGAATGTGGGTGCACCCACATTTGGGGTGTAAATGTTTATTATTATTATATCTTCTTGTTGGATTGTTCCTTTTATTAGTAAGAAGTGACCTGCTTTGTCTCTTCTGATGTGTTTTAGCTTAAAGTCTGTTTTGTCAGATTTTAAGCGTTGCTACCCCTGCTTGTTTTCAATCTCCGTTTGCATGGTATATCTTTTTCCATCCTTTTACATTTACCGTATGAGAATCTTTGGTTAGAAGGTGAGTTTCTCGTAAGCTGCATATAGTTGGGTTGTTCTTTTTAATCCACATTGCCAGTCTATGCCTTTTAATTGGGGAGTTGAGTCCTTTGACATTCAATGTTATTATTGAGTTATGATTTTTGTTTCCTGTCATTTCGAGTCCTATTTTCTGTTTGCTGTAGTGACAAATCACCTTGTTTAGTTGCCTACCTGGTGGAGTTCACCTCTCCTGTGTTACTGAAATTGCTTGTTTTTACTTGTGATTTATTTCTTTTAGGATTTTCTCCAGTGTTT
This sequence comes from Glis glis, assembly GCA_004027185.1. Lineage (NCBI taxonomy): Eukaryota > Metazoa > Chordata > Mammalia > Rodentia > Gliridae > Glis > Glis glis. The sequence continues at coordinate 67,516 of PVJS01001443.1, read as the reverse complement.
GCTTGGTCCTCATGAATTCTTTAAGTGTTTGTTTATCATGGAACATTTTTATTTCTCCATCCATTTTAAATGATAGCTTTGCTGGATATATCAGTCTTGATTGGAATTTGTTTTCTTCCTGGGTCCAGAGTACTTCATAACAATCCCGCCTGGCATTCCTGACTTGGGTTGAGAAGTCTAGGGTGATTTTTACTGTTTTGCCCCTGTATGTGACCCAATCTTTTGTTCTTGCTGCTTTTAGGATTCTTTCTTTGGCCTCTACATTAGACATTTTAATTATTACATGGTGTAGGGAGGTCCTTCTTTGGTTCTGTCTTAACGGTGTTCTATGTGTCTACTGTATGTGAATGTCCAAATCCTTTTCTATGTTCGGAAAATTCTCTGAAATTATTTCTTTGACGAGGTTTCTTATACCCTTCGTCTGTGTTTCTAAACTTTCTTCAATGCCTTTTATCCGTCGATTAGGATGTCTTGTATTGTTCTGTATTTCTTGGATGGCCAGGGTGTGTTATAATATCATCTGTATATCGTTGACTATGTTTTCAGTTTTGAATGAACTGTCTTCCAGGAGTGATACCCTGTTTTCCATGTGGTCTGGCCTACTAGAGTTGGTTTCAATTGCAGTCTTTAATTTGTTTATTGACTCCTTGATTTCATTCAGTGTTTCTTTCTGATTCTTTCTTAGAGCCTCAACTTCCTGCTTCATCTCTTCTATGCTTTCTTTGAGGCCTGACATCATTCTGAAGATCAAAATTCTGAATTCTCCATCTTGTATTTCCTATAGGTCAGTAGCAGTAATCTCACTGTGAGTGATTCTTGTTTCTTTACTGTTCCTCATTCTCATATTTTCGGTGTTTTCAATTTTGTGTTTCTGTTGCATCTGCATCATCTTCCTTTCTATTTATCGACCTCTTCATGGTCCCTGTAGACCCAATTGGGTCAGTGCGCTCCAGGCTGTGGTTCCCTCTAGTCTGGTTGACCAGAGCGTAGTGTGTGTGTGTGTGGGGGGGGGCATGCAGGTTCTGGAGCTTGGATGTTGGCACATGAGGCACACTTCGAGGCATGGTGTTAGATGTGGGCTCCGAGGTGTGGGTGACGGTGCTGGAAGATGCCCGGTCTTCAAGGCATGGGTACTGAGAGTTGCCCAGGCCTCACGGGGTGCACATGTTCTCTGGGTTCTGTAGGCATCGCTGGATGTTGCCCAGGCTCTTATGTGTGGCACTGCATATCTCGCGTGGGCCCGAGGCGGGTGCAGACTCTCATTATCTGGTGGCAGTGCCTGAGAGTGCACGGGCACTGAGGCAAGGCACAGAGGATCACACGCGGGCCCCAGGGAGGTGTGCGGGCTCCTGGATCTTGGGTGGCGGTGCTGGCGCATGCCCTGGCTCTCAAGCAGAGTGGAGAGTCCCGCGGGTCTTGTGTGGCGGCGCCAGAGGCTCCCACGCAGGTGAGAGAGGTGCAGTCTCTGAGTCTTGAATAGCAGCACTGGAGGGTGTGGGGGTCCGAGGTGGGGCACTGCTGGCCCCCCGGGTCACGCAGGACATTAGGGCTGGGCTAGGCAGTGTGCGGGGGCCCGCCCGGATCTTGGCTGGCGTGGGGCTCCAATGCAGAGTGTTGGGGATTGTGTGGGCTTGTAGCGCAGTGAGGGGGAGGTGCACAGCTGTGGCAGGAGCCCATGCTAGGACAACGTTTGAAGGGTATTCACTATCTGCTGCTGGGATCGCCCCACCACTCACAGAGTTCTGCTTTGGTTTTTCCTCCCACAAATGACATAATTTTGTTCTTTATGGTTGAGTAAATTTCCATTGTGTGTATATACCATGTTTTTGTGATCCATTCATCTGTTGATGGACACCAAGGCTGGTTCCATATTTGGCTGTTGTGAATTGTGCTGCTGTAGACATGGATATACATGTGTCACTATAATATTCTGACTTCAATTCCTTTGGAAAGATGCCCAGGAGATTTATAGCTGGGTCATATGGGTTTCATTCACAATCTTCTGAGAAACCTTCACACTGATCTCCATAGCAGCCGTACTATTTTGCAGTCCTACCAGTACTGTATAAGAGTTCCTATGTCCCCATGACCTTGTCAGCATTTATTATTGTTTGTGTTTCTGATAAGTGCCATTTTAAGTTGAGTTAGATGGAATCTCAGTGAAGTTTTGATTTGCACTTCCTTGATTGCTAATGATTTTGAACATTTTTTCATATATTTGTTGGCCATTTGTATTTCTTCTTTTGAAAAGTGTCTATTTAGCTCAGTTACCCATTACATGATTGGGTCATTTTTTTAGTGTTAAGTTTTTTAAGCTCTTTGTATATTCTAGATATTAGTCCTTTATCTATTAGGTATCACAAATCCTATTGTTTTTAAATATACAGAAATTTAGTTTTCAAGATGTTTAATTTTTCAAGTTTTCCTTTGTCAGTTTTCTAAAGTCTATGTGCTACAAAATGCATTCTCACTGTTTTCTATTTTCACCTTTTTATTTTTAACTCTTAAAGTTTCTGTATTTTCTCTATTTTATGTAAAATATATAGTAGAATTCTTATTTTGTCCATTATGGAATAATCAAGCAGTTGTCCAGGAAATACTAAGTAAGTCATATACCTCTTCTCCAGATATTTGAAAGATGACATGTAAGAAAAGACTTTTTGTATTATTTTCTCAAATACAAAGAAAAGAAAAAGCAAGAGAAAGAAGAAAACAAAGAGTACAGCATTAGTGCTAGTGTTTATTCAGTGGCCACATCATCTGCTCCCTTGCCTGTGGTTTCTTCTTTCCTCATCCTCGATATCTCTCCTGTCATCAAAACAAATCCTTGAGTTCAATCTGAAACAGTCTCACCATTCCATCTACTGTTTTCATCTCTGTCTGATGACCCCCTCATTCCCCATCATCTTTCCTGGACAACATTGGTTGACAACATTGATCTCCCTCTTGTCAATTTTGATACTACTACATTTTTACCAACTATAGTTTCTTCCATTTTATTGTTTGGGGCCATTACTTCATCAATACTCTAGTATTTTCCACATGTATGTGCAGATATAAACTTTTTCAAGAAAAATCTCACTCATATATAATTTTTAGAAATATTTCTACCAAGTCCCATTTGTTACTTTTGGTGTTAGCACTTTAATTAGCAAAGAACAAGTTTCACCAGGGTATTTGTGACTTCTTGCTTTTCAAAGAGTTGTGACTTTGGTAAAGATACCTGCATTTTACTATGCTGACCCTCCTAGGTGATTTTGTTCACCTTCCCCTCTAGCCTTCTCTTCTTTCTTTTAATTCTAAGCCAGATTATTACTGACTCAGGTAGTAGCCACTGCAGAGGAAGTAAAAGAAATAGAATTGATGTTAAGAGCTTTTAGTCATAAAATAGACTGTAAAGTTTATAAAATTTAAATGTCTTGGAATATATTAGTTCAAACAAACGACATAGATAAAATGTCTAGAGTTCAATAGTTTACACATTTTCTCTTGTTCCTTCTTGCCCAGGTGCCTTGCTTACTGCTCAGATCTGAGGCCCAGAGCCTTACTTGCTTCCATTCCAGTGCTTGGCCCCTGCCAGATGAAGGAGTGAAGGAACAGGTAGAGGTTAACACCTCACTCTTAGTTTGATTTCATGCCAGGTACTCTGAACTGGGAGTAGCTCAGAGCTGCTCATCCTCTGTGTTGGAGACCCTGCTGTTTTCCTGTCAATTCACACACTTGAGCTCCAGAATTACAAGAATGTCTCATATCTTTAGTTCCCCAGTGTATTCATTTCCTGCAGATGCAGTAAGAAATGATCATGAGTTCAGTAGCTTAAAACAAGAGAAACTTATTTTCTCCCAGTTCTGGGCACTAGGAGGACCTTGCTCCTTCTGTCTGGTGGCTCTAGAGGGAGACAGCTCCTTACCTCTTCCAGTTCCTGGTGGCCACCAGTGCTCCTCTCCTTGAGTTGTGACAGCTCTGCTCCCATCTCTGCCCCTGTGCATATCTGCCTCTTCTGTGTGTCTGTCTAATCTGCCCGTAGTACCTGTCTCCCACAGCGACAATTGTAAGGACATTTTGGCTGATTTGGTATTACAGGATAATGTCTTGATCTCTTAACCACATTTGTGAAATGTTAACCCATAAATGGTAACATGTACAGGTTGCAAGAGTTAGGGACTGATACTATTGGGAAGAACCATTTAGCCTAATGATTCTCATTTTGTGTTTTCCCATTTTCTTATGAATTTATATTTTACTCCCCACCTTGTTTTTCACATTAAGTATAAGAATTAATAAAAGAAAACATATATTCTAAATATAACTTTGATCAAATACAATCATAAAATCATATATATCTACTATGACTTTAAAGGTACTTTCTAACTATCATCATCTCACTCAATATTCTAATGTAAAACATTCATTAAAACCAGATATTATAGATACTTGAATAGAAAGATAGATTCATAAATCAGAGTAGAAAAACAGAAACACATCCCAGTATACATAAGAATACTGTAACATGATTTGGAAGAAATTTTATGTAAGTCTAGAAATGATAAATTATATTTGATATGCAGTGTTGTAGCATTTGGCAAGCTGTTCAGAGAAAATAGAAAGCTAGAACTATTCTAGAGAGAAAGAACTATCTTTCCTTCCTTCCTCAAAACTAGATTACCAATAGACTAAAGTTTTAAAAGTAAAAACAGGATATCATAATAAAGAAACAAATGAGAAAGAATGAGGAAGAGAATTTGAGTATGTATTGAAATCACTAATATTTTAAATATTATGTAAGTGAATTTGAGTGTTATTTAAATAACATTTGATTAATTGAATAATTACCATTTGGTGGAGTATAACATCATATTCTCATAACTAGAGATTGATAAGTGCATTACTTATAAAAGAAAATTCTCGATCAGTATTTTAAAATATATATTCCACTAATAGTTAAATATTGCAAATCAAAGCAGCAATGAGGTAAATTTGGTTGATTCTCATATGATTAAAAATGAAATATACAGACATGACAGAGCCTGGTGAATTTCTAAGGATTCTTCAAACATCAGTGATAAAATACTCAACCGGCAGTAGCTTAAACCATAAAGACATTTATTATTTCAAACAATATGGAAAGTAATCTCAAAGTTGTTACAAAACATTTACATAATTTTGCTATGATGTCCTCAATTTAGTAGACTCATTCTTGTGTTGTTCCTTCAGTTCCTGGCATCACTGTGGACAAAATGTCCATCGGAAGTAATATGCAGCCTACTCTCCATATAGGTGAGATCCTAATCTATGGATTCAACTGACTGTTGATAGATAATATTGAAGAAAATTACCTAATGTGTATCAAAATAGGCACAACTTAAATTTTTTTAATTTCTTTAAAAATAGGCACAATAAAAGATCATTTATGTTTAAATATCAAAATTAGAAGGTCTCTAGAAAGGATTTATTAACAATGAATTTTTTTAAAAGGACTGATTCAAATATGAATGAAATTTGATTCTTTAGTGATTAATCAGTAGAGCCATTACCATCTAGCCGGGCGTGGTGGCACATGCTTGTAATCCCAGTACTTTGGGAGGCAGAGACCGGAGGATCTGGGTTCGCGGCTAGCCTCAGCTGTCTCTATCTCTCTCTCTATCTGTCTCTCTTTCTCTCTACTTAGTGAGGCCCTCCGCAACTTTGTGAGACCCAGTTTCAAAATAAAGTATAAAAAATAGGGCCGGGGGTGTAGCGAGGAGGTAGAACGCCCCTGCATTCAATCCTCAGTACCACAAAAAAAAAAAGAGACATTACCATATGACAGCTAGCACTGCTCTGGTTGGTAACTTCATGAAATAGAAAGAGAGCTGTAAGTCTTACAGCATAGATGGAGAATGACCCACTACAAAGTTGTTTCATGTTGGAAAAATGTCATAAATTACACTGAACAAAGGTCACTTCCCATTGATGGGGAGATGTCCCAGAGGTATCAGCAGAAACAAAAATGAGAACAAATAGCATCTTAGCAGTAGATGGGTGACAGCGAGAGGCCTTTCGAAAGTCCTAGCGCATCACCTCCCTCTGTCTGCAGAGGCTGCTGAATGAAATCTAGCTGGGAAGTAATTTTTGCCACATCATTACCTGCAGATCAATAAGGATTTTCTTGTATATGAAAAATGTTTGTATTTATGATTTTATAATACCTTTTTCCATGTTAAGTAGCTGCATAAATTGTATATACTAAGTATGGGAAAAAACATTACTCCCAATAATTTGTCTTATGAAAGATGTTAAATATTTAGAAAATACTAAGAAAATGTATTCATTGTATTTATGTCATTATCTAATATTTGCTGGTTTTTTTAACTAATAAGTATGAGTGTGTTTGTGTGTGTGTGTGTGTGTGTGTGTGTGAGACTGTTGCAAAAGGTAGACGTTAATCTATTCTTCATTTAAACAGTATATTTATAAATTTTTTCCTAAACTGTATTTTAGTTAGAATAATCCACTTGAATAGACTATGCTGCAGTGACAGACAACAACCTCCTTAGGACCTTACAAGTGACAAAGTGTATCCTTCGCTTCTGTTGCATGAGCACTTCAGGGGGGTTGAGACTTTATACCATACCCCTCACTCCTAGACCCTAATCTCAAATGTTGTTACCTCCATAGAAGAAGAAAAGACAGCTCTTCTGGGGATGTAAGCTGGCAATTAGTGTTGTCGCCTATAAGTGACAGATGGTACTTCCACTAACAAATTACCCCACTCACTTGACCTGTGGGGACAGGCAGTGAAATTCTGCTCAGGACTTAGGATGTGGCAGAAGCAAAATACTTCTGGTAAGCAGTTCTACTAACTACTGCCATTGCATCCCTGAGTTTTCTCATTATGTAAAAAACAAAAAACAAAAACCAAAAAACAAAAGCAACAACAACAACAAACTGATGGCTTTCAAAACAGTTATCAATGATGACTAATCATATAAATCATCTATACCCATCCATTGAAATCCTATGCCATCATTTATGAGGTGATTTAGGTCAAAACTCATTGACATTAAGAGATTTCTGGTAAATGATGTTGAGTGAATAAAACTGTTAGTTTGTACATGATATGTGGTCTCATGTAAATAAACATTTAGGTGGAACTTCACAAGGGTGTGAAAAGAGCCACAGAAAGAGGCTCACATTGGTGGCTGTGGTCAAGGAGGATCTACTCAGATTAGAATGTTGTGGGCTTTGTTAACTGTCTAAAATATTTTCTTATTTTCTCTAAAAACGCACATAAATCTCCTTGTAAACAATATCCACATTGGCCTGGATTTGATGGTTGTTAATTTAGGCTTCCCATTATGAATTTGAATGAGCTTTTTGAATTATTTGTATATTCCCACAAGCTTTTTGCTCAAATATGAGAAATCTATTGATTTGGTATACTTATTTTATAACAAGTCAATGAAAATGTTCTTAATGAAGAGAAGTTGCTTTTTTTGTGTGTGTCTGGTACAGGGGATTGAACCCCCAGCCCTTTTCTTATTCTTGTTTGGAAACAGGATCTCACTAGGTTGCTGAGATCTTGCTAAGTTGCCAAGGCTGGTCTTGAACCCATGATCCTCCTATCTCAGCCTCCCAAGTACTGGGATTACAGGTGTGCCACCACCACCACCACCACACCCAGCTCCAAGTTTTTAATTTTAAGGTAGTCATGTTATTATCATTTTCTTTCATGGTTTCTTCATTATATATTACTCAACAAATCCCACTTTACTTATAAGTAAATGAGATTTTCATTATTACTTTTAGCAGAATCATTTACTGTCTATATTTAAATTTTAAATTACCTAGAAATATTCGTTCGTGTTATGGTAGGTGTGTTAGCCAGCTTTTTTGTTGCTGTGACTAAAATACCCTACAAGAACCACTTAGAAAAGGAAAGACTTATTTGACTCATGATTTCAGAGTTTTCAGCCCATGGTCGGCCCTTGGTCATGGTGCAAGGGTGTGGTAGAGGAAAGCTGCTCAGCTCATGGCAGACAGAAGCCAAGGAAACAAGACAGGAAGTAGCCAGGGACAGATACAGTCCTCAAGGCCATGCCTCCAGGGATACTCCTCCTCCAGCCACGCCCCACCTCTGACCTTATCACACTGGACCCCAGGCTTCTACACAGGAGCTTTCTGAGGACACTCCAGATCCAAAACTTAACAGTAGGGATTCAATTTTACTTTTGTTTCCCCACTACAGAAAAGCAATAATTCTAGCATTATTTATTAGTTTCTCATTTTTAATATATCAACCCTGTTATCTACCACATATAAGATATGTGTATATGCACATATATATTATGTTGTATTTTATCCAGTATGGCTAATCATACTGTATTTGTGCACTATTGTCTGCATTTTTATGAGTTTGTGCTGGTAGAATGTGGGGGTAGGGAATTGGCTATGTTTACCATGTTTGGAAACCTCACTGTTGGATTACTCTGAAATAGAAGCATTTTTTCCAATACTTGATAAAGACTTTTTTATCTGAAATCAGCAGCCTCATCATATCTAACAGTAGCTTTACCATTAAAGTAAGAAACAATGTAAATTTGCCTATCCTCACTACATTATTCACATTACTATATTTCTGTAACTTTCTAAATGTAATTGTAATTCACTTAATATGTTTTAAGAAGTTCACAAACTTAGCCAGGAAAGGCAGAACATGCCTGTAATCCCAGTACATGGGAGGTTGAGAGAGGAAGATTTTACGTGCTAGGTCAGCACACAATAACTTAGCAAGACCCTGTTTCAAAATGAAAAATAATAAAATAGGTCTGAGGGTGTAGTTTAGAGGTAGAATGCCCCTGAGCTCAATTCCCAGTACCACACACACTCACACCTATACACACACACATACACAAACAAAGTCCACAAACTTTAAGGGTATAGATTTTGGGTTTTTAGGGACTGTACTATTTGTTTTGCAATGTTTCAAACAACTAGTTGTAGTTCTTGTTGAAGAATTTATTGGAAACTACAGTTAAAAATTGTGAGGTCAGAATAGGAACGTTGTCTTGCTTTTATCTTGAAAAAGTACAAGAGAGTTCAAATGTTCTAACCAGGAGACTATATTGGGAGCCAGTGCCACCTTCAGAGCTCACAGTTGGTGGGAACCTTTCCTCATGGACGTGAGCTCTGGGTCTATTTGTATGCTTCCAAACTACTCTGGGTCAAGTTACTTTGATGGCATGTGCAACCAATGCAGATTTCCAACTCACATGTCCTGTGGCTTAAGAACACAGCCCGCAGTGGGGGTCAACGCTTCAACCTGCCTCTGTGTGCACAATTAAAAAAGTCTGTGGGCACAACACCCAGCCACAGCAAGCCACTCTTGGCTCCTCCTGTGGGGACAATTCCAACGGGTGTCATTTCACTTCATCAGGAGGGATGGCCTTGAGCTCATCCCCTCATGCACATCTGCTGGAAAGGAACCCCTCAGTTTCATTCATCACAAAAGGTATTTTCACCCATATTTTGGAGGGTATCATGACCAAAGAGAGGGTTCTAGAAGGGTGGTTGTTGCATCTCCAGGCACATTCAAGCTGTCATTTATATCACTGTCACCTTAGCAGCAACATTTCTCTTTCTCTCTTGCTGGCTTAAAGTTTTCACGAAGTGTAGAGATGGCTTTCTTTGTCTCTATCTTGCTTTGGGTTGCTGAATTGTGCAACTCTAGATTGATTTTTTTTTCATCAGCTTTTGGAAATGCTTATTTATAATATTTTTAGCAAATTATGTCCCATTCTTGTATTCTTCTTCTTCTGGAACTTGAATTGCACATAAATAGGGATGTTTAGTGCTGTCTCACAAATCTCTGAATCTTTGTTCATTTTTTCCTCAGTCATTTTTCTCTCTCTGTTTTAGTTTTAAAAATTTCTGTTAATCAGTCCCAAATCAATGAGTATTTTTTTCGGCCACATCCACCCTGGTGTCAAACCCATCCTATTGTTTTCATTAGAGTTATTGACCTTCTAGGTTCTAGCTTTTCCACTGAGTCTTCTTTTTAAATTTCCATTTCTCTAATGAGGCTCTCCCATTTACTCCTTAATACCACATCCTTCTTTAATTATTTGAATATGTATAATATTTGTTTTATAGTCTTTGCCTAATAAATCTAATATTAAAGTAATCCTATGGGTACTTTTTATTTCATTTTCTGTTTAATTCATCACTAGAAATAATATATATATATCACTAGAAACAATATATATATATGTATATATATATTTATGCACAGAAACACACACTTTCTAACAGTATTTATTGTTTGTTGTACATTGTGAATGACATTTTAGAGACATAGGACTTTGTTATCTTCTCTGAAGAGTGTAGAGGTTTTTGTTTGTTTGTTTTGTTTCATTTTGTTTTAGTAAGCAGTCGAATTCCTGACTGATCAATTTGAATTTATAAAACTTCCTTGTACACTTTATCCAGGAGGTTCTATGAAATAACCAAGGTGTTCCCAAACCTCTTTACTTGAGCCATTCTGTGCCTCCTGCCTTTCTTCTCCTTGTGGGTCTTTGAACTTTGTGAGTCCTTCCTCTAGGGTGTGGTCCTAGTCTTCTGCTACCCAGTCAGGCCTCCTTGAAGTCTCAGCTGAATCCCTGTGATGCTGAGAAGTTAGCGACACTTATCCAAAATGGAGAGGTCCTATTGGAACGCTGGCTTCACTGTTCCATTCTCCAACTCCAGCAGCCAGATCTGGTCAGCCTCTTGTGTTTGGACCTGCATGTGCACAACCCAGACCTCAAGCAATGTTTGGTGGGTTCCCACTCTAGAACCTGAGTCCAGAGCCCAGTCAGATTCCTTGATCCTGCAGAATATTGGGAGCAGCCTGAACTCCAGCCCATCGCACTGAGTTTGGGAAATATCATGAGGTAAGAGCAGGGGTAACTGTGAAGCTCACTCACAGGAGACTTTGCTTTTAATTTCCAGGGATTTTTCTCTTGCACTGTCATGTCAAGCAGTGGAAACAATCACATCATGTGTTTGTAGAGCTAAGTTGTTGTTTATGGTAAGAGGACTAATCAAGTACCAGTTTCTGTTCCATCCTCATTATTATTCTACATATTCCATGAGCCCAAATTATTTTAATAAGATGGCAAACAAAAGTCAAAGCAATGGCTTTTAAGGTAGTTAATACAAATATTATTCCTTTCGAATAGTAAGATTGTTTTAAAAATAAATCCCCAAAAGCTCTTTAGAAACTTGGAAAAATTCAACAACAGGGAAAATATATTTACTATAGATGAAATCAACAAGGATTTATACCTAGAATATATAAGTAACTCCTACATATTATTGAGCTAAGAAACAAATAAAATAAAGTAACAAATTTTAAATATAGGTAAAAATTTAAGAGGTATGTCATAAAATGAATGTGTATTGGTGAATATTAAGTCAAAATATGATCAAGTTCATTAGTAATAAAATATTCAAATTGAATTATGAAAAGAAAATATTTTCTACCCACATCAAACATAAAAATGTAAGGCTTGGATATCATAAATGTCAGTGATATTGTAGACCAAGAAGCACACTTATTAACTGCTCTTGGAGATGGAAATTTATATAAACACTTTGGAATACAGTTTGGTATTATCTAGTGAAGTAGAAAAATTACAAACTCTATCAAATTTTTAAAATGAAATAAATTTATTTATAAGTTGATTACTCACACACAAATATACATCTCCTAAAATCTAATGATTTAAAAGCTTGAAAGTAATTAAAAGAAAAAAACTTCAGACTTCTTTTTTATAAAAAAAAAGAATACTGGTATACCAATTTTTAAAATCAGAAAACTTTTTAGAACCAAACCAGTATTAAGTATAATCTTTGCTTAATAGAAGGAACAATTCACTAAGAAGATATTCAAATTCTAGTTCTGTCTGATCCAGACAAGAAAGCCCAATCATAAAATTAAAATTGTAAATGAAGTTGTCAAGCCCAGGTCATCATTTTGTAGATATTTACCAACATAAAAATAATTCAAAATATTCGAAATAATAATTCCAGGGGGCAAAAATATAACAAGAATTTTTAAAGAATCAAATAAGACAATCAATGAGCATGTTGTAATTGGTTTGTTTAATCTCAAAATTAGTATTTTTTCCCAAAACAAACAGATGAGAGATGTGCTGCTTGCTAGCTACAGAGTCAGCCTGAACTAGGAAGGGTTTGAGGAGGCAGCTCCAGTACTTCCATCACAGTCTGAGAACCTCAGACATCAGGGCCACAGGGACAGCCAAAAAGGCCTGATGTTTGAAAAATTAGAGTTTTAACTGGGAAGTATGTTACTTCATTTTTTTTTAATTTGACATCCACTAGGTAGCCATTGATATTTTAAATTGATGACTTACATAAGTAGAATTTCTAGTACTTTGGTATCATGGAATTCATTTTTTTTTTCGGTACCTGGGATTGAACCCAGGGGTGTTCTATCTCAGAGCTACACCCCCGGCCCTGTTTTTTATACTTTATTTTGAAACCGGGTCTCACGAAGTTGCGGAGGGCCTCACTAAGCAGCTGAGGCTGGCCGCGAACCTGGATCCTCCGGTCTCAGCCTCCCAGGTACTGGGATTACAAGCGTGTGCCACCATGCCCGGCCCATGGAATTCATAACACAAAGTCTGCCTGATCACAATGTATTTTTCTTTAACTCTAAGAAATCCTTATTCTGTTTGCTTCTATCCTATTTAGGATTTTACTTCTATCATCACAACATGATTAGTTTTAAGGAAGGTAGGTAGGTAGATATTTGGTGGGGTTTAGTGTCAGGATTAAGCCAATGCCCACTGATGTACCAATTCCACTTGGTTGTATTTAGACATTAACTTACCATGCCCAAAACTGAATTTCATAATTTCTTCCCCTCTATACCTATTCCTCCTAAAGGAATCTCCACATTAGGAAGTGGAAATTTCATTCTTTGAGGTATCCAGGCCCCCACTTGAAGTTTCCCTTGACTCTTCTCTTTGTTCACATCCCGCCTCCAATATAGTAACAAATCTCAGTTCTACCTTTACATTAGATCACTTCACTGCCTTGGGCTAACCCACCATCATCTCTCTACTGAACTGTTCCAGCAACCTCCAGTGGTATCTCGGTCTCAGAGGGTCCAGAGTGCACTCATCCCATTGTGATTCTCCTCTGCTCAGGACCTCATCCTGGGATTCAAAGTCAGAGACCACAACCACACATTCTGCTTCCATCTCTCTTCTGGGCCCTGCAAGGTCTGGACCCCACAGAGTCCCTGATCTAGTTCTTACTGTGTTCTCCTTCCCTCTGCTCCATCCACTCATCTGTGGATCTCTGAGTTCCAGAAGCACTCCTCCTGTTTTGCTTTCACTTGCTGGTCTCTCTTGCAGCAAACTTCTCTTCCAGACATTTCCAGGTCATGGAAGAGTACCTGGAAAATTGTCTCTAATCATCACTGTTTCTTAAAGAAATGAACTGTCCACAATCCTTTTTCCAACTCTGTTACAAATGAAGGAGCAAAAGTAGCTCTGCATGTCACAGCTACCCCAGTAGCTTTGAAGCTGGGAGAATGGCTAATACCATCCTCACACCCCTCTTCTAAAGTCAGGAGAAGAGAGAGGTGACTGCTCAGATGCAAGCGTAATCAAGGATCTACAATTCTTTTCCACCCCGGCGGATTGTTTGATCTTGTTGTCTACTTAATGGCCTTGCTTTTTAGGGCATGCAGTTTGCAAATTTAGGAAAAAAGGAGGTTGAGAGTTAAAAAATTTATAGACGCATTCTGCCTTAATAGTGAGCTGATATTTGGTGGTGAGGACAGAAAAGAAAGGAGAAAAAGAGGCCAAAGAAAGACACAAAGGTCAAGAAATATAATGGAGTCCAACAAGAGTGTGAGCACAGGAAGCATGCAGAAGACTCAAGGACAAAAATGTCTCATATGCAATCCTGAGTTGATCAGCTGTGTTTGGAAACTAGAAGAGATAAATTGTTCCAGTTTGCCTAGAGCATTCTTGGATATTATTACTATTATCGTCACTAAATATTATAAATATCTGGTTCCCTCCTCCACACATATTCAGAGGAATCTGCCACCCTCACAGACACAAGAGCTTCTGTTTGCATCTTAATTTATAAATGGGAGTGGAGAAAGTGACAATTTCAAGCTGGTTTCACATTAGAAGAAAAGGATCAATGTCCAAAAAACTTGAGAAAAGCTACACATTGTGCTCTGGAAATGAGGAAGGCCGGGAGAGGATAAGTAGCTGATGGGGACCCTGGGGACATGCTACAGGGTGTGGACGCTGGGCATAGATTCATTCCATCCTTACCTCCAGGGGTACAGCTGGTGTTTAGGTTACAATGCAAATGAACAAAGTAGACAAGCTTTAATTAAATGAAGAATGAAATAGATGCTAGCACTCTGTTCTTTCCCTTCAATTTTATGAACATATCGAATTCATTATGTCTTAATCATATAAGGTAGGAGACATCCCCACACACTCTCTCACTGCAAGCACTGTGAGTGTATAATTCACACATAGACATTATCCGCCAAAAAGCCATCCCATGGTGAATAAAGGTAATTCACTTTGATACTCTAAAATACGTATAAAAGCATATATTCAGGAATTTGGGGGTAATTTCTGTCAGTGATATTTTTCCTAAATAGTGAAGATAAAGAACTTACTTGACTTGTAAATGAAATCTATAGACACCTTTTCCTAATCACTTGATGTTAATGATGTTATCGGCATAACTATTTTAGAGAACAGAAAATTCAAGTCCGTGAAAGTCAAAAAGAAAAGGCACATTTTAATTATTCATAAGCTGCATTTATTTATATTGTCAGGCTGCACATATTTTCTTCCACAAATCTGTTATTTTAAATGGCTTTTTGTTATATCAATATTTTCAGTTAAAAATTAAGAGACATATTTTTTGAAAAAATGTGAGATGGTCTTATCCAAAAATATTACCCACATCTGCCTCTCTAAATTACTTCCATGTATTTTAATCTCTTATCTGACATCAGGAAGAAAGACGAGCCAACCAAAGATGTATTTTGATGACTGGAGGGATATCGTTCTCCTTTCTACATGAACAGCAGTGATGTGCAGAGGATGTGGGGCCTCGGCCCTCTTTACTGCTCTCCTACTTCCTCGACTTGTCATCTGTAAAAATCCATTTTCTCTCCTTTTATAGTAACATATGCTGACAAGTAAAAATGTTCGCATCTCTATGAAGTGAGGATTTAGGAATATAAATTTGCAATAGTTTGCATTAAGATTAGAGGAACAGCCAGGCATGGTGGCACATGTCTGTAATCCCAGTACTTGGAAGGCTGAGACAGAGGATCACAGGTTTAAGGCTAGCCTCAGCAATTTAGCCAGATTCTTAGTAATTTAGCGAGACCCTGTTTCAAAATAAAAAAATAAAAAAGGGCTAGAGGTGTGACTGGAAGGTAGAATGCCCCTGGATTCAATCCCTAGTACTACCAAAAAAGAATTGAACAGCCTATGGAAACAGAAACTTATATTTGGTAATAATAGTGGTAAAAACATTTAAGAATGTTCCAGGTAAACATAAATAATTTATTTCTTTCAGCCTCCAAACAACTTTGTAAACTTTACAGGTATTATCTCTATTTTAAGATAAATGATTGACTGAAGTAGATTCATGATTAAAGGTTAAGATCATAATATTTAAACGGTTAGAGTTTTAAGTGGTAACTGACCAGGGATGTTGATAATGAGGTGGAAGAAAGTCATATTACCAATAGTGATGATGATGGTGATGATGATGATGATGATGGTGATGATGGTGATGATGATGATGGTGATGATGGTGATGATGATGATGATGATGATGATGGTGATGATGGTGATGATGATGATGGTGATGATGGTGATGATGATGGCGTTATCTATACAGTAATATCTGGTATTGTGGTGAGATGTACAATGAGAATTTCCCATTGTCGGGAGGCAGCAGCTGAGAATCCAGAACGTAAATACATTGTCAGATACATGCAGCTATCAATGAGAGCTGAGGCTCTCTTTAGCATTAAATATCAGGGAGGCAAGGAGTGGATGGAGAGGGTATGGTAGAGATCGGTGGGCACCCTGGTGGAAATTTGGTGACTGAAGCAAGAAAGAATCGACAAACATGTATATTATTGAACAATATTGGTGAAACAAATATGTGCATAGAGCAGGCTGGCCCCTTCTTGTCAAAGAAAGTCGAGGGTAGAAAAAGCAGCAGAGACTTGTGGCGCTTGTGCCGGGAGGTAATTGGGAGGTGTTATTTTATTGTCACTTATTTGTACAATAGAATGTTTTTTTATGTTTTTATTGGTGCATTGTAGTCTCACATCACAATGAGTATCAGTTTGGTGTTAACATACATGCACACAGCTCTTGGTGCCCCTCCCCTCCCCCCCACATGTAGCACTGAGAGTGATGTTGGTATAATCTCACATATACATTTTAAATGCTGTATCATTAAATCCCTCCTACTCTCCTGCAAATGGATTCGTCAAATCGATTTCTCCACAGTGTCAGGGAATATAATAATGAAGCAGGGTGATAAAAATGAGTAATTAGGAAACACTTTCTTCATTTTTTTTTCTCTCTTCTATGCCAAAGCAAGAAGGAATGCCAACAGCTTGCCAGAGGAGGCTGAATTCCTTCCAAACCAATCCGGAAAACACAAAAAGTTGTAGGTAAGAGGTGCACTCTCATTCCAATGCCTCGGGTTATGCGAAAGGAACCTAACAGCAAATGCAGTCAGTTCTCCATCATTAAGGGTCTCATTAATTATCCCGCCAGTCTTTAAGCCACTGAGCCCCCTCGATTTTCTTCCGGGATGCTGCATCTTGACAATCGCTCAGATAGCATCTCCCTGACAGGGAGAGGAGGAATGATTATAATTAGAACATCCTGCATTCCGTGAGGAGTTCCTATAAGCACTGAGGTGGTGAAAATGATGCTTTCGGTGAAGTTGCACCTGGAGTACCTCCAATCCACACTAGCCACGAGCAACATGTGAGTGTGGGACCCACCAGAGGCTGTGGCCTCGGCCCTCCAAGCCCCAGGTATGCACATCTGTAGCTATTTAGTCATGCTAGGGAAATACTGCTAGCCAAGGAGCAGCAGAAGCCCAGGTGAGTCGGCGCCCTGTCATCAGCAGATGGGAGAACACAGGGTTCCAGGCCCTTCGCACGGCTCTCCTCTGGAATGACAGTGGGCTCTGCCATTCTCGTTCTGTGCTTCTCCTCAAGCAACGCCACAGAAGAGGTGTTCAGGGCCGAATGGAGCAGCTGCTGCTGCTTAGCAGGAAGGAGGATTGAGGACTCAGCCCTCGGCAGAAGCAGGCTGCCTCTCCTTGTACGTGGGGCCAAGCTACCCACTCCTGCCAAGGAGCAAGCTCCTGCCCGCATCCAACAGGAAAACCGGTTTGCAAAGCAGGGCTGAGCACACGGGCTGGCTTCCACGTGGCCTGTTCACCTCTCGCTCCCTGCTGTCAAGCTGCAGTCCCGCATGTTTGGTGGTCTCAGTTCCCCTCCCCTAGTTCTTCACACACAGCCCAAGGGTGGAGCTGAAGCTTGCTCCTCAAAGCTCCTAGCCTGCTAGGTCAGAAAGTCTGAGATGTGGTTTCTATTTCGGGGCATGCAGTCCCCAGAATGGGGTCACATTTGCCCTATGTATCTTATTGCTATTATGAGAGGTACAAAGCATCATTAAAGTGTGCTTCAATTTTCAGAGGCATCTCCACACATATCTCCATAGCAGCTATACTAATTTGTACTCCCATTAACAGTGTAGAAGAGTTCCTATTTCCCCACGTCCATGCCAGGATTTATTGTTGGACTTCTTGATGATTGCCATTCTGATTGGAGTTAGATGGAATCTCAGGGTCTAGAAATCTGTAGATTATGTTTTCCAGTTTAATGGAGTATAAATTTGCAAAATAGTTTCTTATGATCCTCTGAATTTCCCCACTATCTGTGGTGATGTCTCCTTTTTCATTTTTGCTTTTTAATAATTTAGGTTGATTCTCTCTTTCTTTTGGTCAGCCAGCTATACTAATCTTGGATATTTCTCCAAAGGGCCTGACATCAGAATATTATAGTAATATATGCATATCCATGTTCATAGCAGCATAATTCACAATAGCCATATTATGTGTCAATCAACAGATGAATGGATTACAAAATTATGGGATATACACACAATGGAATTCTACTCAGCAATAAAGAAGAGCAAAATTATGTCATTTGCAGGAAAATGGGTGGACCTGTGGAAACTTATGTTAAGTGAGATTAGCCAGTCACAGAAAGTGAAGGGTCATATGTTTTCTGTCATATGCAGAAGCTAGGGAGTGATCAGAAAACCAGAAGGACTTCAGATAATGGGGGAGAAACTCCAGTGGAGCCAGGGAGTTGGTCTAGGGGAAAGGGAGGGGGAAAGGGAGGATCAATAAAGGACTCACTTCCATCAACATATGTACATATGTGAGAATACCAATGTCAATCTCAATATCCTGTATGGGGAAGGGGGGTTGTGGAGGGCGCTAGGGGGAAGCCCACCAAGTGCTGTGTGCATGTATGTCACTATCATTGTGAACTATATTATGATGTGAGAGTATAATGCACCAAAAAAGGTATATTTAAAAATAAAAAAAAAGTGTGCCTCCCTTCAGTACTTCCGTGCCTTCTGCAACAATAAGGATTCTACTTTCAGTCATTTCCATAGTTGAAATAATAAAAATGTTTGCATAATCCTTTACAAAAAATTCATGTATAATCCTATTTGATTCTCAGTATAGTGTTTGGGTATACCGAGGCCAGGCAGGGTATTGTTGTTTCCATTTTACTAATCAATGAATCTAAGCAGAAAACGGCAGTTACTGTATCTCTAATTGAGAGCGTCTTCCCCAGAACGCAGCTGGTTCTGCCCCAGGTGGCCTGACTTCCTTTCAAAGGGAGGCTGTTATTCTCAGCCCAACCCCAAAGGACCAGTCTTGAAGACTCAGTAGCCACCGTCATTCTTCTATGTCCTGGTGAGTAAGATTCAGGGGCCATGCATCGATCACTCTACCTGAGCCGCACCCTACCCTCGCTTTTCATCCCCAGTCTGTTCTTTCTCACCTGGATCCTCAAACTAGTTTCCGAGGCACCAGTCTTCTTATACTACAACTATTCTGAAGATAATCCTGATCTTAATTTTTCTTTTTAGAAATAAATTATCACGGCATCTTAAGAAATGACACGTAATCAAGCCGGGCGTGGTGGCGCACGCTTGTAATCCCAGTACTTTGGGAGGCAGAGACCGGAGGATCCGGTTTCGCGGCCAGCCTCAGCGCTCTCTCTATCTCTCTCTCTCCCTGTCTCTCTCTCTCTCCTTAGTGAGGCCCTCCGCAACTTCGTGAGACCCGGTTTCAAAATAAAGTATAAAAAATAGGGCCGGGGGTGTAGCGCGGAGGTAGAACGCCCCTGCGTTCAATCCCTGGTACCGAAAAAAAAAAAAAAAAGAAATGACACGTAATCGAACATGGCTCAGCAAGGCAATTTTACTTTTTTGCAATAAGGGTCTTGCCACCAGGGAAGCCAGATTTGCAAGCACAAATGGTAGAAAGTTCACCCCACTTTTATCCCTAATGCAAATTTCTGCATCATACTCCTATTGGTGGGAGTGTGGTTTCAAAGTCTAGATGTAGTTGGCTAATTTGTCTAGACTGGAATGCTGGGGGAGGCGTTGGCATCTAAAGTTTTCAGGAAATGGAACTCACAAAGAAACTGGGACTTAGACAAGTTTACAAAATGGTGGATTTACAAAATGGAGTTATTTTAAATTAAGCTAATCCTTTGACAGAAACAACTTAATTATATTCTCATATACTGAAGTATAACTCTGAACTTGTCAAACCTTGACTCATGGGTCTTTGATAAATTTCCACTTGCCCCTGAAGGTAATGCTATAGTACTC
This sequence comes from Glis glis, assembly GCA_004027185.1. Lineage (NCBI taxonomy): Eukaryota > Metazoa > Chordata > Mammalia > Rodentia > Gliridae > Glis > Glis glis. The sequence continues at coordinate 47,516 of PVJS01001443.1, read as the reverse complement.
CCTTAACCTTGGGGGATGGATTCCAAGGTCCCCCAGTAGAATCCTGAAACCATAGGTAGCACTGAGCTCTAGGAACGAGCACTGTAATACTGTGACAGTCAATCTGATAGCCCAGGCGGCTACTGAGTGACTAGCAGGCAGGTAGTGTGCACAAGGTGGAGAAGCTGAACAGAAGGATGACTCACATCTCAGGTGGGAGGGAGCAGGAAGACTCAAGACTTTATCACACTACTCAGAGTGATATGCACCTTAAAACTTACAAATTATATATTTCTGGAATTCTCCATTTACTATTTTTGTACCATGACTGACCATGAATAACTGAAACCATAGAATGTAAAGGGGAAATACTCTCCCCCCTTAAATTCTACTGTGACCAGCAAAGCCTTCAGTGATATTACCAAACCTCTATTCCTAAAATTCTGTATCAATAACTTACCCAATCATACTGATCTAACTACTAATATTAGGGAACATTTTATAGCACTTACTGGGTTCCAGGTCTTATAGATATTATCTTACGCATCTTCAGAATAATATTGTAAAGATACCGTATTTGTCTGCTGGGACTACCATAACAAGGTACCATGGACCGGAAAGCTTGAACAATACAACTCTACTTTACATACTCTGGAAATCAAAAGTCCAAGATCAAGGTGTCGGCTAGGTTACATTCCCCTAGGCCGCTCTCCTGGGTCCTCACCTGGACTTTATGCATTCCTGATGTCTCCCCCTTTTCTGTTTTTTTTTTTTGCAGTACCGGGGATTGAACCCAGGGATGTTCTACCTCTGAGCTACACCCCCGGTCCTATTTTTTTGTACTTTATTTTGAAACCGGGTCTCACAAAGTTGTGGAGAGCCTCACTGAGTAACTGAGGCTGACCGCGAACCCGGATCCTCCGGTCTCCGCCTCCCAAGTACTGGGATTACAAGCATGTGCCACCATGCCCGGCCTTCTCCCCCTTTCCTTAAAGGGCAATAATTAGATTGGATTAAGGGCCTGTCCTAATCACCCAATTAACTATAATGATCACTTTAAAAGCCCTATCCCCAAATATAGTCACGGGAGGGTGGGTTAAGGCTTCCACATATTAATTGGTTGGGCGAGGGGGTGCACAGTTCAATCCATATCAGATATGATTGTTGCAACCATTTAATATATGAAAATAGGAGACTTAGAAAGCCAAATGAGTTTCTGAAGGTTGTCCCAAAAGTCCTATGGAGAGCCATGGTTTTAACACAGGTCGTCCTGTTTTCTCTTAATATACCGTGCATTCCAAATGTTAGTTACTCTGTCAGCATGCTGCACAAAGTTTTGACCAGGTGTCTCTGATTATGCTTATTCTTTGACTGATGGTAAACACCAGTTAAATGCGATTTGAGATCCTAAACAGGGTAATGGAATGGAAAAAGGACATTAATGGAATATTGGGTGAAATTCAAATAAAGTCTTTAGTTAACAGCATTGTACTGATGTCAATTTTCTGATTTTGATCACTGTACTGATTATGTAAGATATTAGCCTTAAAGTAATCTGGATGAGAGGTATATTGTCTTCAATGTTTCTGTAAGTCAAATATTCAAGATAAAATGTCTAAAATTATTAGAATAGAAGTTGATGGAGTATTGATATGAATGTAAGTGAAATTAATGCTATCATAAATTATGCTTATTAAATGCAATAGTCAATTGTTTGTTATTAATAAACAGGAAGGCAATCAATTGTATATATTAACCTTATTTTCTATGACCATACTAAGGTAAATTATAAATTATATTAGCTTTTTAAAGATTCTTTATAATATTTTACATAGACTTTCATTTGCAAATAAAGATAATTTAATTTTTCTTATCTAATTAGTACTTGACCCCTTAACCCCCTTGTTTTCCTTGATATTTTGCTCTGATTAGTATATCCAGTATAATGTTGAATAAAACTATTGAGAAGTCTTGACTTATTCTTGGTCTTAGGGGAAGATTCAGTCTTTCTCTATTAAAAGTATGATGTTATCTTTAGGTTTTAATTGATGCATGGACTTTACCAAGTTGAAGGATTGGCCTTTCATTTCTAGTTTGCTTAGGGTTTTCATCATGAGTGGATGTAGAATTTTATCAAATGCTTTTCTCATCATGTGGTTCTTTGTTTTATTAGGTTTTTGACCTAAAGGAATTGCGTTGAATGTTTTGCAAATGTGAAATAAGACTTACAATCACTGAATAAACCCTACTTAACCAAGAAGTATTATGTTTTCAATAGATTGTTGGACTTTGCTCTTGTGGAAGGATTTTGTGTCTATGTTTATGAGGAATACTAGTGTGCAGTTTTCTTTTCTTGTAATCTTTTTGTCTATATTTGATATCAGAATACTTCTGGTTTCATAAAATATATTGGGAAACATTGACTCCTATTTTCCATAAGAGTTTTTATAGAACTGGATTTTTTTTCTTTCTTGTTAGGTAGAATTAATCAGTGAAGTCACTCAATCAAGAAATGTTACTCCTCTCGTATCCCCAGTTTTACTTTTTGAGGTGCATTTTTGCCTCTCAGGGGATGTTGTTCTGGGCTCTGGTTCCTCCCCGGGTACTATGCTATGTATGCCTGATCCTCAGTGCTTAGTAGGGTGACAGCAGGGGGATTCCCTGCTTTCTTTGTTCCTACTCAGTCCTAGGTAGGCCCACTGTGCCTGTTTCTAGGAAACAGGATCGGCTTTCTCAAAGATTTATCCCTCTCCTCATGGCAGCAAGTTTGTGGCTGGTGGTGGTGTGGGAGGACCAGATCTGCCTCCTCTCATCCAGTGAGTTTGCTCTTTAGGACAGATGGGTTGGGGGTACCCCAAATTTTCTAGTGAGTACCTGGTAGAGGCCTAAGAAAAGGACCTTGAGAATGGAGCCCTTGTGTCTGTAGCTCCCAGGTTTTCTATATTCATATGCCAGCCCATTCTTTGCATTTGGCAACTCTTCAACAATCTCAGCTGAATTCTCTCTACCAACTTGAGTACACCTGGTACTGACCCCCCCCATGCCCTACCATAGGTAAATACATGCTCTTACTATGTCTACCTGGAGTGGCTTGTCTCACCTTGGATTTCCTTGGTAGCCCAGAGACTACAGTTTTCTTTGGAGCTCAAGAAAATTCATGATTTTGTAGTTCATAATAATAACCTTTTTCTTATTGTTGCTAGGTGGACACTTTCTTGTTTTAATAGTTCTTGCCTAAAGCAAGAGTACTTTCTTTGAGGCTACCCAGGACAAAAACTGAGAAGCAAGAAAGAAAGAGACTCATATAATTTATTTATAAATTCATTATATTTAAATTAGTATGTAGATAGCAAGATAATCTTTTCACCCTTTAAAAAAAACTATCAACATCTATTTTCTCACCACAATACCTAAAACATGCACATAAGAGAGATAAAAACTGTTACAGTTACAGTATTCACATTTTCAAACTTGGGTCTATTATCATTTCAATTGTCTAAAATGTCAGTGCCTCCCTTCCATGTTTCGCAATTACAAAACAAAACAGTGTGCAGTATATATCTGCATTAAACAACAGCTTTTGAGAGTTTCCAGAAAAATAATCTATTTGCAATTAGGTACCAACGGCTCCAATTTTATGTCTCACATGTCTTATTTTTCCGAACCTCCTTTGATAGTTTCCTTCATTTAAATTCATCTTTTATCTCAGATAAGCTCTTTCCCACGTACGACTTAATTTTAGAAATCTGTGTTTCTCCTTAACAGTTGTTATTTAAATGAGAGGGACTGACACAGAAATTCTTCTTTGGTCAGCATTTTTCCTGCCATGAGAGGGAGGTGGGAGGGGAAGGGAGGCCGGGAGCCGGTTATAAAAGGGTATTCATCCGCTCCATTGTTGGAGTCTAAATTTTCCTTGCACTTGAAACACCCCATTGACACTCACACTCTGGAAATAGACACAGGCAGTGCCGGGCAACAGAGGGATTAATTGTAATTGCTAACTTCTTTTGAGTACATTTAACCAAGTAGCAGAAGCACAATGCCTTCTCCCATGATTTCAAGCACCTGCTAGCAGGCACTGTTATATTACTCCTGGGTGGGCTGAAGTCGTGTGGGAGCCTGGAGAACAGCTCATGGAGAAAAATTACCATTTTATATTTATTACTTTGGCTAGCTTAAGTGCCATAGGGATAGACTCTCTAATGCATTAAAGAGCAATTCCCCAACAATTTGACTGTTGCTTGGTAAACTATTTTTAGGGATGGTCTCCGTCGGCTTTTAAAGACACATGCCATTCTATTTCCAAAGATTATTTTAGGGCTCTTTCAAAATGATATAAATAACAGACTCTCTTTAGATTAAAGAAGTATAGGAGATTCCTTGATGAAATTTGTTTTCCTGAAAAAAGCCCCAGGTTTTTGTTTTTGTTTTGTTTTGTTTTGTTTTTTTCTTAATATTTCTCATTGCTAGCTCTGGCACAATTCTTTTCCCTCTCTTTGATAGGATGCTAATCTATAGTTTAACTGTGCTTAGTTGCATCATCAGATAATAGGATTTTCTTAAAGCCACAACTTGGAAGATAGAATGCTCTTATCTTTGGCAGAGTTCCAGATACTGGGCAAATTTTATTCGTAGATGCACTGCCAGGTCAACTTACAGGAGAAGAACACAGCTGCTATTAGATATGAACACACTCAGACTCCTTTCATCTTGACACAAGCCAGGATTTGTTTAACACGAAATGAGATCTAGAATCTACATTTTGATATTTCATTTGTTCAACTGGCCAGAACAGTAGTGAGGACCCATTTTAGGGTGTTTTCATGGAAATGACACATTTCTGAGATTAATATCCCAGAACAATTTGCATCTTGCGTCCGCAGATAATGCCTCAAGGTCCTACAGGGTTTCATTCACTGCCCAACCTGGAGTCTGTTGTCCCCAGGAAAACCTGCCCGGGCAGTTACTATTTTTATCAACTGGATTCCTTTTCTCCAGTGAGCTAATTATGTTAAGTTCACCACAATGGAGAAATCAAGCAAAGCAGGAAGTTTTCTTAGAATTTTTCTCTCACCCTTAGAAGACACATGGCCTTTAAAGAATATATTCAAATATATATATTCACTAGAGAATAGAATTAATGTGGTTCTTGGAACTGCCTTAAAGATTAATTTTTAGCTCTTTCTTGGAAGAAATGGTCTGACTTTTTAATATTGTTCATTAATCTATACTATTCTGCAATGCCGCGTGATGTTGTGTATTACTTTTGCATTACCGTACCTTAAGAAGTGACTTCTTCCCACATGCTGGCAGGTTCCCACACTTATTTGGTAAACTGCTCCCTTTGCAGAAAAAAAAAAATTGCTCAGCACCTTCCCCACCCCACCCCAGGAAATCTACCTTCTTTAAGCCAATAAACAGAAAAATGCAGTGACAAATTTGCATTCTTTTATATATTTTTATTTCATTCCAGTGCCTACTTTGGGAACTTGAGCATAAGAAAAAACAATGTTTATTTTATTTCATCTTTTTTTTTTTGGTACTGGGTACTGGGGATGGAACCCAGGGGCTTTCTATCTCCAGGCTATTTTACTTTTTTTATTTGGAAACAGGATCTTGCCAAGTTGCTGAGAGCCTCGCTAAATTGCTGAGGCTGGTCTTGAACCTGCGATCCTACTGTCTCAGCCTCCCAAGTACTAGGATTACAGGCATAAGCCACCATGCCAGACTTGGAAAACGAAGTATAAATTCAAGTAAAAGTCAATTAATGGTTGTCATATTGGATTTCCTGGTATATACATTTTAATGTGAATATTGTTATAGTGACCAGAGTTCTGTCAATTAAGAAATTAAATCTATTTTAACTATTAGACCATGAATGTCTTGGAAGCAGAGTCCTTATTTATCTTTGTCTTTCAAGAGCTTGACTTCACACTTAGCACATAGCCAATGTTCAAGAAATGTTTACTTAATTAATTAACAAAAGCATAAATTTGTGGACAATTGAGGAAAAAAATCTTTAATTTGATTGCATTGGGCCTGATGACTCTGAATGTGAATGTTTTCTTTACCAAAATTACTGAGGAAATTAATACAGATACTTGGTAAGGAAACATTTTATTAACTTTTTCTGAATGGGATTGACAATATTCCTTCCAAGTTTTCATTTACTCGATATGTATTAATGGAAAAATACCTATTATATATATGTACACACACATATATATATGTATATATATGTTTCTTTTCATCAAAATCTTAACTTCCTAAGTTCAAAACCAAAAATATATTGCTAGTAATTGCAAGATCTCCAGGGGGATGTGTGCCCCTCCGTCTTCTTTAAGGTATGTGTGACCCTATAAGAAGTCCCTAAACACAAGATTCACACTCTGTGTCTTCCTAGATTATCGATTTCCCCCTGAAAGTTGGAAACAAAATCAACATTATATTTTTGTATTGAATATTAAAGAGCTGCCTAATGTAGTAACATGTCCATTCTAAAGGCTTATTGGTTCAAGGACAAGACTTCAAATAAGTCCTGGAATCAGAGGAGCCAGCTTCTTTCAGGAGTCTAGGGGTGTCTGGGGATGTTTACCTCTACTCTTCTGCCTGGAGAAGAGTAGAGGTAAACTCTTTGCTGGGGTGGGGGAAGCGCTGTCATGAGGCACCCGCTGGCGACCAGAAGACACAGGTTCAAGGGTGACTTTTCCTTCTGAAAGGCAAGAGCATGGCGTGCCCCCAGTATATCTGAGATAAAGTTAGTTCATGTATAACAGTGGAATAAGGATACCTTATCCAATGATTTCCTTTGTGTTTTAAAGCAAATACCTGTGAAAGTTCTAAGCGAAATGAATATCAACGTATTCAGCCAATAACGTTGGCAGAATGGCAAGTCAATTTTCAGGTTACTGTCCCCTTATTATCCTATCAGTGAAATTAGAAAGTGACGATTTTCCTGCACTAGACTACAGTTATGGAGATCCTCTCTCACTCCTCTGTGTCCCATGGTAAACAGAGCAAATGCATTTCTGATTATTTATATACATGCTCTAGCAAGTCAATCAACCTAGGATCTCTTCATTGCAACATACTGCCAAGTCTCTGAGCTGTTGAAAAACTGTTGAAGTCTTGCCTAAGGGGGAGCAAAATTTGATGAAATTGAACATTGTTTTAGTATTTTGGATGTTCATAAACATATGCATCAGGTGCGGGGTAAATTTCCCATTTCCAAAAGCTTGGTGGATTTCTAAACTTCGGTGACACTGTAATAAGAACAATCTAATCTGAATTGACTTGACATTCCATTGGAAGTCTGCTCAGCCATTCCCAAGTTCTAAAATAATGCAACCAGCTTCTAGGGCAACTTTGGCATTCTTCTTGGCCATTTTCTCTGTAAGTTATGAAAATATAAAAGCCCCTTAGCTCACTTGGCTATCACAGTTCTTAATTTATTCAGAACTGTTTCCTGCATGTCTTCTTGTCCTGGGGGGCTTACTCTCCCCCGCCCCTTCCTTCTGGATGAGATACCTTAAAGTGTGTGAAGGAGCCTCTAAGTTCACTTGCTGATGCCACACCATATACCACAGACTGGGTAACTCATAAAGAAAAGAAACTTATTTCTCATAATTCTGGAAAGTGGGATCCAAAATCAAGGTCCAGGCGTCTGAAGCATGATCACATGGTGGAGGATGCTGCATGCCCAGAGAGAGAGACACCTGCCAGCTTGTCTCTCTCTCTCTTTATTAGGCCACTATTGTCAGGGTAGCTCCTTCCCTGGTGACCCATGTCCCATCTGACCCTAATTATTTCCTGAAGGGCTCACCTCCAAATACCTTTGACATACAGATGTGAGGGTTAAGTTTCCAACACATGAACTTTTAAAGGACAGGCCACCTCTCCTGCTTCACTGAGTATGACCTGGTGACCCTGCAGAGGACTGACTCTCTCTCTCTCTCTCTCTCTCTCTCTCTCTCTCTCTTTCCCCCCACCTCCTGTTCACTTTCACATTTCCATCCTCTCCCCTTAAAGCTGCTTCACTTTTCCCTGGCCACTGCGCTCTAAGTCCACTGACTTGCACACAATTTGTATTCATCTTCTTAAGTCATTTAAAAAAAAAGGCTCCGCAGGTTCAGAGAGATTTATGTTCGAGAAGTCTACACAAAGACTTACATGAACAAGGCAACTTTTCTGAAACTTTGTTTTGAACCCCAAGTTAAAATTTTGATATGACTCATGTGAAGAAATGAGCCCAAAATTATATTTTTGAGGAACAATTAATTTGATTTGTTGAATACTGGGATGCCATCTTTCTCTTAGAATCAAATATAACTTTTGATAGCAGGCTTTTTCTTTCCTTTAGTGTTGTAGATTGGTTGCATAGATTAAGTGATTTTAAGAAAAGAAATGGAGAGGATATATAAGTATCAATTTATTTAAGTATTGCCCTCAAACTCATTTGTGTGTGTGTGTGTGTGTGTGTGTGTGTGTGTGTGTGTGTGTGTTATGTTTTTAAGGTAACTGCCTCTTAGATACTGAATGCTACACAGCTGTTTTAGACAAACCATATAAAGTTTATTCCTCACGCAGGCTGTGGACAAAACAGCAACAAATCCGATGGAAACAGCCTGCCTGCTCAACTGGGATGCTTTCTGTCCTGGGTAGACTGTGCACATCACCCTTTCTTCCATCTTCCTCGTCCATCCTTCTTCAGGAGCATCCGTCTGGGTTCGGAATTCATCTTCCATCTCCTAGACCATGAGGCAAACTGCGGCTGGCGTAGGAGCCCTCCTGAGTCCTGGCAGAGGTACACAGAACTCGGTTTTCCTTGGTTACACCAGTAGATTGAACCCAGAGGCATTCTACCTCCAAGATACATCCCCAGCCCTTTTCTTTCTTTCTTTTCTTTTTTTTTTTAGCAGGGTTTCACTAGGTTGCCGAGGCTGACCTAGAACCTGCGATGTTCCTGTCTCAGCCTCCTGAGTGCGGGGATTACAGGCCTGTACCACCACACCAGCTAGAGCATTTACTTCAGAGACACACCCTTGTCAATTCTTTCCCTAGCCTTGAGATATTGCTTTCCCAGCTCCTTCTGGGCTAGTCTTTGTCCAAGACTGGGATCCATCCACTTGAAATGTAGTTATCAAGAATGATGCCAGCCCTGTCTCCCAGTCTCTGTGGGAGTCAGGAACCACGCTTTGATTAGCACCAACTAGCAAGCACAGACGGCCTGGACATATTGCCCAGCCTCCCCGCTCCCCTCTGTGTCCCCCAGCACTTTGCCACCAGCTCATCTCAGAGAAGAAAAATGTGCCCATTTTTGTTACAGCAGCTTGAGGTTTGTCTTCCTCCCCCATTGCAGTCATCTTGAATAGTGTCCTCTTGTCCTGCCTCATTCTGCCAGTGCAACCTCTATGTGACAGTCTCAGGGATGAGATGAGTTACTGGCCTGTGAGTCTCTCTGCTCCTAGGAGGTCGGGGAATATGGTCTGCTCATCTTTGTACCCTGGAGAGGCTGCGTGGTCAGTACTCCTTGGATAGTTCTTTCAAAGGTGAATTAAAGTTGAAAAATGCAGCAAACATCTGGCATGATCTTAAAACAAATGCAAACATTATGTACTGCCTGGAATTTCTCCCATTTTTCTGAACCAAGAAACTCAGGATATTATAAAGAGACAGAACTCAGGCCTCTGTGTGCCTAGGTATTAAAAGCGAAATACTGCAATGGTTTTAAAAAATGACACAAAGTTGGTTGCAAAATGCTGTCTTTGATTCAGATATAAATGGGGCTTTCCTATTTCCAAAGTGAGAAAAAGTTGTCTCCTGTGGTTTTTTTTTTTATGTGTGTGTGTGTGTGTTTATCATACTAATCTAGAAACAGAGACTGCTAGAACCAGAAGTAGCCCAGGAAGTGTGATCTGACCAGGGGTTCCAAGGTCCTCCTCACACTGCATCGGAGAGCCCAGAGCCCAGAAGGCTGGCGTTTCAGCACCCGTCACAGAATCCTATCTTCTGACCTTTGCTTACAGCCTTTTCACCAAACTGTGTGCTAATCAATTGTGCAGCCCAGGGAAGAGGACCAGGGAGAAGGGCTTAAGCATGACTCACCCTGCGTCTACTGATGAACCTTAGCAGTAACATCAAGCCATCACGACCCAAGTCAGAGTGTGCCAGATTTCTCCTTCAAGCTTATCTGAGCGCAAGCAAGTACTATAAAATACACTTTCGTGTATCCAGAACTCCAGGAAACTTTCCACTGGACAAAGAAATTCTACTGTCATCTTTCTATTATCTTAAAAAGATTTATATAGCAAAAGATTTAAATAGAAATGACTATACATTTCTCTCAGAAAAGCACCATCGCGGTTGATGAAAATGTCTTTTGGTATAAAGCTGAAAATAGGCAACTTGTGAAGTTTTACTTCTATGACTTCCTCGGTAAGAAAGCCATCTCCTTCCCAGAGCCGACCCAGCAATCGTCCTCTGCGCCCGAGCCCTTTTACAATGTGACTGTCATGGAAGCAACCGGGACATCAGCCACATGAAGACGTTTGCACAGCTTTTAATTAACTCCCTGGATTTTTCTTCCAAAAAGTGCATTGTTTTAGGAGTAGCAATTACAAGCTATTTCGGCTCCCCCCTTTCCTCCCGTGCGTCTCCCTGTCTCTTTTGCAGTTAGGAGAGGGAAGAATTAGGCATAGAAAAGGGCAATGATAGGGCTCTTGCCTGACAGTTGCGTGCCCAGCCCCCGGTTCTGAGTCACTGTGGTCCTGAGACAAAGGGAACCGAGTTGGTGCAGGATTTCTTCTGTGCGCTTTCTGTTGCAATTTCGGGACATTTATCTTTGACCCATGTCTGCCCCTTTCTAAGTCCAAAATATCATCTCAAAAGCACAGCTCTGAAAAATGTCTTCCCTATTGGTGAAGGTTGTGATAAAAAGGACCTGAAAGCTCTTCAGAGAAGGGAACAGCACAGTGGCCCTTTCTGTTGAACACTGAGATAAAACCTTTCAAGATTCCAGGCGGGCCCTTCTGATGTTTTGTTTCCAAGGGAATTTTCTTCCTTTTACTTAATGCCCTCCATCTAAAACTGTTAAAGCGTCCTGGTTAGATGATAGGTCCTTCCCCAGTTACATTTGCATCTTTGCTTATTTATAACATCATCGTAGCATTTCCAACTTGTGGTTTAGCCAAGACATTCATATTCAGCCATATTCATCTAATTTCTGACCCATTGTCTTTTTAAAGATGAATTCTCATTTGCTGTCTCCATGTTACTATAAAACTGTTTCTGATCATTATTCCAGCCATCATTTAAAGGGCTCTCTAATTGTCTATGTATCATTGTCTGCTAATCTTTAATTAATGTGACAATCATGTGACATGGAAGGATAAACAAAATGCTGAAAATTTATGGACATAGCAAAAGACAGTTACTTTAAAACTTCCTGGAATTTTACCTGCTTATTAAAATCACGTGTGTTAATATTTATCCATTCTAGCTTCTGTTCCTCATTTACTTTTCTGTTTTACCTGGGTTTGTATAATCTTTCTTGAGATATATTACCTTACTAATTTCAGCCTTTTAACTTAGAGCCATTTCAAGTTCTTTAAAAAATGATAGTAGTTAGGAAAAATTTGAACAGCCAGTTTCGAAGTACTGTGCTATGCGTTACCCTTGAACTACATATTATAGATGTTTATATAAGATGGAGTTATGATCTGTCCATTTTTTTTCAGTTCAGGCAATTCTTATTTGTATTATAAATACCTTTTGAGTTAATTAAAAAATCACAATGCCATCAAACACTTTGTTAAAATCTAAAGTTGATAACATTTGCGGCATTATTTTTTCTTAGTAGATTTTATTATAATTTATATGCCATATAAATCACCCACTTGATGTATAAAATTCAGTGTTTTTAGTATATTCAGAGTTGTGCAACCATCACCTTTCCAAATTATAGAGTGTTTTCATTACTGTAAGAAGAAACCCTACTCCTATTACCAGTCTCTCCATTTCCCCTCACCCACCCAGCCCTAGGCAGTCACCAGTCTACTTTAGGTCTTTGTAGAATTGCCTATTCTAGCCACTTGGTATAGATGGAATCTTCTAGTATGTGGTATTCTATGGCTGACTTCTTTCACTTAGCATGTTTTTAAGATTTATTCATACAGCAGTATATACCAGCAATACATTCCATCTGATTTTCCAACAATATTTTATTATTACATTTGTTTTTCCAACTGTCTGTTGATAGACATTTGTATTCTTTGCATTTTGTGGCAGTTATGAATAATGCTGCTGTGAAAATGAGTGTGGAAGGTTTTTTTTATTTATTTATTTTTTTTTTTTTTGCGGTACCGGGGATTGAACGCAAGGGCGTTCTACCTCCGCGCTACACCCCCGGCCCTATTTTTTATACTTTATTTTGAAACTGGGTCTCAAGAAGTTGCGGAGGGCCTTACTAAGGAGAGAGAGAGAGACAGAGTGAGAGAGAGAGAGAGAGAGAGAGAGCTGAGGCTGGCCACGAACCCGGATCCTCCGGTCTCCACCTCCCAAAGTACTGGGATTACGAGCGTGCACCACCACTCCCGGCGCTGTGTGGCAGGTTTTTTGTGAACATATGTTTCATCTGGCTGGGTTATAAGCTCAGGAATGGATGCCAGGGCACATGGTCACACGTGTTTGCTGCCAGTCTATTTCCCATCATTTTATACACCTCTCCAGTGTAAAATGATTCCAATTTCTCCCCCTTCTTGTCAAGACTGTTTGTTAAATTTTCTTTATAGTGTGTTTACCTTAATGGGTGCAGAGTGGCACTCATGTGATTTTGATTTACATCATCTGACGGCTAATGACGTTGAACACCTTTTCTTGTGCTTACTGTATACCTATGTATAGCTTTGTGGCATCCTTTCAACCAACTTATTTTGCAATTTGTCAATAGCTAGCTTTGTTTTGCTCTTTAAGAATCTTTCTTTTTTTAATCTGTCATTCAGATAACTTACAGTGTTTTATTTGATTCCTATTAAAATGTTGTCCCCTATATTCCTGAGAGTTAGGATTATTTCTTATTAATATCTGATACCCCATCTGCAAGTTCAAGTTTTTACTCTCCATGCACTGCAATCATGTCTATTCCAAGATTTCAGTTAGAGTTTATTAACTATTATCATCACAAATAAATACAAGTCTATTCCTGTTTGTCATGCTCCGGAATTGTAGAACTGTGTGGCCCTGAGCGATCTGCTTTGTAATCTTCACAGTGTCTTGGAATCTTGCCCTGCAAATATCTGGAATGAGGTAATCTCATTTATCAGTTTACTCCAAAAACATTTATTATTGTGCTGAGGCTTGAAATGATTTAAAACCCCTGACCCCAATTGCTATTTTCATATTGAGAACTGAATTCCCAGAGTAATCTGACCTGAAGAAAGGCTTCCCCTCAATCAATGTTAGAAACTAGCATGTGTAGAAGCCGTGCACACCGAGGCACCTGCTGCAGGCTTGGTACACATCCTCTCCTTTGATGGCAGAGCTGTTTTCCCACTCCACAGCTGTGTGGGAAAGTTATACAGCGACTCGCAAAGACTTACTTAAGTAGGGCATGGATGTTGTGAGCCGCTACCATGCAATCCCTCTTCTATGTTTTACTTTCCTCAGGCTTGAAAAGATCCAACTGAAAATTAACGAGGGGGTTAAACTAAGCAAGGTAGAGGATCTCTGGATCTAATCTTCAAGACTCCGCTCCAATGTTGCCTCCTTTATGAAACTTCCCTCCTTTAGTCAGAATGCACCATGCTTCCTCTCTGTTTGGAGTGTTTTGTTTCTCTCTTTTTTAAATATACTTTTATTGGTGCATTGTAACCATCCATACTGAGGTTTAGTGTGATAGAAACATATATGTGCACAGCACCCGGTGCATTTCCCTCTGGATCCCTTCCCTTTCCCTCCCCTCCTCACTCATAGTATTGAAATTGGTGTTGATCGCTTCACAGATGTACATAGGATTATTGGAACTATTTCCTTCATCAAGTCTCCTTCCCCCAACCCCGCCTTTAACCCCCAATCCCCTTCCACTATTCTACTGGTTTCTCGCCTCACTTATTTGAAGTCTCTTTTGTTTCCAAGTTTCTTTGTAGCTTCTACATATGAGAAAAAACGGATGACCCTTCACTTTCTGAGACTGGTTGATCTCACTTAACATAGCATTTTCTAGTTCCATCTGTTTTCCTGCAAGTGACATAATTTTGTTCTTCTCTGTGGTTGAGTAAAATTCTGCTGTGTGTCTATATACCAGTTTCCTAACCCATTCATCTGTTGAGGGACACCTATCTAGCACACTGCACTCTCACACCATAGCTAGCACACAGCATGCTATTTCCCTTAGGGTGGAGACCACCTTGTTGACTCTCGTCTGATCTCTGCTGCCTGTGTTAAACATAGCAGGTGTCCAATACAGGTTTCCAGGCTAAATTTCACTGTTGGTCCACAAGGATTAATTCATTAAATGAAGATCCACTGTCATCAAGTTGAAGTTCTGATATATCGCAGTTGGAGAAACAGCACCATACAGCTCTCCCAAGAACCACGACTGCATGGAACAGCTCTTATTCACCTGGTTCTATTTGTTCTGATGTGAACATTTACAAGTGCTTAAGAATACATATTTCAGTTTTACCTGCATTCAGATCTTAATCTTCAGTCTAAGTAACTAGAAGGCTTTGAGCATTTTTAAACTCTCTTTAAATCTCAATGATGTCCTAACATTGGGAATGGTTAAATATTAAATAAATAAAACGTTGCCAATGCCCTCAGTAGCCTGTTCCCTGAGCAGGTCCTGTCAGTAAAAGTAATGATCATTATTGCTCTCTTGGTCCTAGCAAAGCAAAAGCTTGGGACTATTTTTATATCAGTCAAATATAAGAGAAATGCATGTGTCTCTAGGTTCTATAGCTCTCAATTCTCAAGGGTCACACCCCCCCAAAAGGAGATAAAATATCTTAACAACTGAAAAGTATTATCCATTGCCTTTCTGGCAGAAAGGAGCAGCCTGCAACTTTCTCTGGACGTAATGACTGTGGTGAATTCTCAGAACTCAAGGGCTGTACAGAATGACTCCATATCTCCAGGGAAGTAAAGATAAGATTGGAAAGATCACCTATAATTTAATGTTATAACCAGGACAAAAAGAGAATAGATGGGGTCGAACATGTCACAGGAGAAAAATGCAGTAAAATTAGACAATGCAGCCAAATGCCAGAAAATGCTTAGATTACATGATAGAGATTAATACTACCCTTGCTCAGAGTAACCTTTTTGTCTGTGCTGATGATATTTCATGTTTGGTAGCATGTTTCGATAGAACTTTTTAGTAGGGTAAAGGGTATATAATTTTTTTTTCTGTTTCATCTTTTCTTTTAATTCATATCCTAAAATGAGAGTCCTCCAACATGAGACACATGTGCTAGGACTTTGACAATTTGTAGGGCTATCTGATGGTTCCCCACAACCTGTGCTGGGGTGTGGGAGGCAGGGCCAACTCCAGGAGGACAACACGGACTGATGACACTGGCCACACAGTGCTGTTACCACTGCCCACGCTGATGACAGTAATAAGACCAGCGAGCTCGCTAATCATTCAGGAAAATACTTGAACTGCATCTCCCACTTTCTTCTCTCAAGGAAAAATAAAAACTATGATATTTAAAGCAAAACTTAAGGGTATGAGATATGCTTGCCCTATCTGCTTCTGTACTTCTGATTGTAAACCACGGAGTAGCTGGAATAGTGACACGGGGAACTTCTGATTCTAATACTTCAGTCCAGTTCAGTTGTGTAAACATGAGCTCCGAGAAGGTAAGGGAAGCACAGAGTATCTCAGGGTACGGTGGAGATAGGAGCACAGCTGTCCTCTCACAGGCCCTCATCCAGCTGTGCTTCTGGCAAGGACAAGACCAGCAAGATGGCCACCCCAACATGGACACAGGGCCACAAAAGCCCCATCGGAATATGCCAGGTTCAAATACAAGGAATCAAATCCCTTTTGGGGAGCAAACTTTATTTATTTATTTAGTTTTTGCGGTACCGGGGATTGAACACAGGGGCGTTCTACCTCCGCGGTACGCCCCCGGCCCTATTTTTTATACTTTATTTTGAAACCGGGTCTCACGAAGTTGCGGAGGGCCTCACTAAGTAGAGAGAGAGAGAAACAGGGAGAGAGAGAGACACAGAGAGAGCTGAGGCTGGCCGCGAACCCGGATCCTCCGGTCTCCGCCTCCCAAAGTACTGGGATTACAAGCGTGCGCCACCACGCCCGGCCCAAGGGAGCAAACTTTAAACTGTGAAGTCTATTCACTTCATTTCACAAATACATATGTATATTTCACAAATATATGTATATATGTATACATACAAATATTTTACAAATATATACATATATATATATATGCGTGTGCAGTACACACAAACACATTCTTTTGATATTTTCAATCAATTTATTTGAAATTTGAAATCTCCACTGTTAAAAGGGACTATTTTATTCCACAAAAGAATAATAGGAAAACTATCTCTTTTTTAATATACTTTTATTGGTGCATTGTAATTATACATCATATTGAGGTTCACAGTGATACACACCTACATGCACACCGCACTTGGTGTAATTCCCTCCTGATCTTACCCCCTTCCTCACCACGTGCATGTTAGTGAGATTGGTAGTGAAGCCTTCATCTATACACGTAGCCTTGTTTGAACTGTTTCTTTCGTCAAGCCTCCTTTTTCCTTAGGCCACCTCGCTCCCCTTCCACTATTCTACTGGTCTTTCTCCTCATTTATCTGAAGTCACTTGGTTTCCTACTTTCTCTCTAGCTTCCACGTATGAGAGGAGACATACCACCCTTGACTTTCTGAGACTGGCTGGCCTCACTTGGCGTTGTATTCTCTAGCTCCATCCATTTTCCTGAAAAAGGCATAATTTTCTTCTTCTTCATGGCTGAGTAAAATTCCATTGTGTGTTTATATCGCATTAATTTTATCCATTCATCTGTTGAACACCTAAAGAGAAAGGGGACTCTCATATATTGTTAGTAGAAATGTAAATTAGTACAGCCATTATAAAAACTAGAACTACCACATAATCCAGTAATCCCATTACTGGGCACATATTTAAGGAAGTGAAATCAGCATGTTGAAGAGTCATCTGCCCTCAGTGTTTATTGTAGAACTATTCACAGTAGCCAAGACATGAACTCAACCTAGGTGCCCACTAACAGATGAATAGATAAAGACCATACGGTATGTATGTATGATGGAATATTATTCAGCCATAAGAAGATGAAAGTCTGTCATGTGCAGCAATGGAGGAAACTGGTAGACATTATGTTAAGCGAAATAAGTTAAGCAGTGAAAGACAAATGTCACATGCGGTCACTTATGTGTGAAAGCTAAAATGTTATCTAATAAAAGTAGATAATAGCATAGTAGTTACCAGAGCCTGGGAAGGGGATTGGAAGGTGGAATTTCAGACGAGATCGGGCGTGTTCAGGGTGGTATGGCCGTAGACTGGAAGGTGGAATTTCAAAGAAGATGGTTAACAGGCACAGGGGTTCAGTAGGATAGATAGATGGAAGAGCTTCTACTGCTCCATAACAGAGTAAGCTGCTGTGGTTGGCAGCAATTAAGTGAATATTTCAAAATAACTCATAGAAAGGATTTTGAATTTCCTAACACAAAGAATTAATAAATGCCTGACGTGATTGATATGCCAACAGCCTTGATCTGATCCTTACAAATTATGTACATGCATTGAAATGTCATACTATGCCCCATAAATATGTATACTTACTATATTTCGATTAAAATAATTATATATTTAAAACTTAAAAGTTAAACAGCAACAAAATTATGAAAAGGGCTTCATGGCAGGGACATGTTCTAGAAAGGATGTGCCTGGCCCAAGTGTCTGTGAATCAAGTTTTATATTTGATTTAGGAAGATTTCAGTTGTAATTCCTTTTGTAGCCAAATTATTCTTCCTAAAAGCACTTTAGCGAGTGTTAGTTATCAAGTTATGCCTCTTGGTTCCAAATGCTACATTCAATGGATGACAATTTAAAACAGGAACTTTTTAAAATTCCTTTTTTTAATTTTCTCTAAACTATAGAACTATTTATTTTTATATTTTTTATATTTTTAATAGTGCATTTTAATTATACATCATAGTGAGGTTCAAAGGGATACACACATATGTGCACAGGCTGACCCTCCCTTTGCAAGCCTTCTAGGTCCTGCCCTGCCAGGCCCGGGCACCACTGCAGCCCAGCTCACTGATCGCCCATCCCCTCTCTGCCCTTGAGTGTGACTTATTGCTTATCCAAAATCTCTAGGTCAACTCCAGCTTGGCCAGACCACCCAATTTCTGCAGTATCCCACGAGTTGGAGTTCTCTCTCTCCATCGCAGCCACCACCACCATTCTTTACCACTGTGAAGATTTCTAGTTCCTTCTTTCGCCTGTTTTGACTCAATCTCTTAGTTCCTCTCCAGCCTCACCCCCATCCCAATCGCTCTGGACATCAGACTGGAGCACCCACACCTTTCCTATCAGTTCTGACTCCCAGTCACCCCTGACCAGCTGCCCCTGTGTCTGTCAAAATCTTAGGCCTGAATTTGTAATAAAAAATAAATCACGTATTTTCCACTCTCATGGCAAGACTGTTGAACAGTGAGAAATCACAGAAGAGAGCCACTATCAGTCTCAGTTGATGCCTAAACTAAATTGCTCTTCTTCCATATGTTCCTGGCCAGCTCACTTCCATTTCCCCTAACACTCTCAGAACACGTCTGCTACCTTAGGGTAGAAGCCAACCAGGGCAGCTGTAAAAACACTGGGCTCCATCTTTTCTCCTATGTCATTTTCACAAAGCCTGTCTCTGTCCAGGTCCTAAAGAAGTCCATCTTTGCTCCCTCTCTTCTGGTTCCAGTGCATGGTGCACTGTCTTCCAATCACGAGCTAATCGCATGTGTTTAAAATAAGCCCCTCAGAACTCCTCTGGGAACTTATTAAAACATTCCATATTATTATGGCTTCCCTCCAGGTCTGCAATATTTTTACATTGGCTCTTACTCCATTCCTTGCAGTAAATAAAAAAAGTCATCTCTCTCTTCTTTCCGTTATACCTTCTGTGGAATCTCGTCTTTCTTTAGTTGTTGCCTTTTCCCTCCTTCTCTTTAGCCATGCTGTATGTCAGATGTAATACTTATTTCTTGTATTTCCTTTTTATTTAATAAAGTTTTATTTTTCCAAATGTACAGTTGGTTCGACCTGTTCATGCATCTTCGCCAGCAGCTGAGACATCTCCACCCTTGGTGTTTCTGGTGTAAAATACTTGAGCTCTGTGCTTTGATACCAGTTTGATAATTTCTTTGCTGAGGAGTTCCTGGAGAGCTGCCCTGGCCAGGGAACCAGGAGTCTGCAGTCTCTGGAGCTAGAAGCTTGTAGTTGGGAACTTCCTTACAGAGTTTGTCATGAGTAGCTCTGTCAAACAACACTAGATTGTTGAGTTTGTCTTTAACTTTGCATTTGGACCACTTCTTCTTCTTGGCCTTGTCCTAGAATTGTTCACTGGGTCTTTGTCTTTCTTGACCGACTTCCCACTTTCTTTCTTCTTCTTCTTGTTTTCCTTGGGTGGCTTTGTGAAGCCTGCAGTCCCACCAAGATGTCAGATGAAAAGGCTTGTATTTACTCTTAGTGCACTGCAGTCTAGTGTCTGCTTTCCCCACTCTACTAAAATGGTTGCTACTCAGACCACAAGTGATCAGATAGCTTAATTCAGTGATTTTTTTGGAGGGTGGAGATAGGTATACAACTCATTCTGATTATAGGATTTGAAATTAGTTGCTCCTTACAAGTTTTAAAATCTTTCTCAGTCTTCAGTGACACCACACTCTATGACATTTCTTTCTCTTCCTCCATCTGTAAATTAATTATGACACACATTCAGGATTCTTCTGGGCTCTTTTAGAGGGTGTTGGCCACATACGGGCAGACCTCACATATGAGCTGTCTTCTGATGCTGCTGCATCTTCTCATTATACAAGTCTCACATTAGGCAGAGACTGCCTTTCTGTATAGAATCTGAAACGTTCAGAAACCTGCCTTAGGTCCTTTTTGCAACCAGCATGCTCATATGAGACACCCCAGCCTGTGACTGAGGAGGTAGTGAGTCGGAGAAGTTAGTGTGGTGAGGACCATCCATGCAGGGCAGCTGGGGACCTAGAAACTTCTGCAGAAGGCAGAGTCGGCAGAGACAAAAATGGCCGCATGTAGTTTCAATGCTAAAAGTATAGATAGAATAAACTGTAGAGTTCATTCTTTGGGGCTGGAGGTAGCAGAGTTCCTAACTGTGGACAAAACAAAGTGTTCCTATCCTTATAGGTCTGACAAAGTAAAAGACTAAACAGACACAAAACAATTTTGATAGTGATAAATGCTAAGGAAATATATAGCATGACCATGTGCTGGGATATGACAGGTAGATACATGGGGACATTTTAGTAAATGTGCTCAGTCGCCAAACTGAGGAATCACATCGGGTCAGAATGGTAGAACGGTGAAGTAAAGACCACGACACTGTCTTGCCTTCCAAGCAGGAGGAGAGGTGGACGCTGACACCCTGCCACAGGGTCGGGCGTGGAGAAGACTCTCCAACTACAGTGGTGGGACAGGGGACTAGAGGGGTGGAAAGGGCCAGGACTTGGAGGAATGTGGGCGCAGTTTTATGCATGATGGACACATTTGGAGTGCTTTCAGCAGGGAAGAAATGTAACCTGGGCCTGTCCTTTTCCCATCAGTGGAACCTAAAGAGAAAATAAGAAACAAAAGGGACCTCAGGTAAATGAGGAGAGAGACTAGTAGAACAGTGGAAGGGGGATGGGGGAAGGGAGGTGGCGAGGGGAAAAAGGAGAATTGATGAAGGAAACAGTTCAAATAATGCCATGTTCATATATGAAGGTACACTACCAATCTCACTAACATGTACCGGGAGGGGGGAGCCAGAGGGAGTCACACCACGTATTGTGTGCATGTATGCGTGTATCATACTGAACCTCACTATGATGTACAATTATAATGAACTGATAAATGGATATAAAAAAGAAAATATTACCCTGTATCTTTCATGAAGAAGAGATTTCTAGAAAAACTGGAAGGAAGGAGAGCAGAAGCAAAGAGACAAATCCGAGGTGGCTTGCAGTCAAGTTTTAGTAATTAGAATGGTAAGATGGGATCAGTTTCAGGATATATTATCAAGGAAGACCTGGCAACGCTTGGTGATTGACAGCAGATAAGGCATGGCTTCTAGGTTTGGGGCCTTACCAGTTAGAGAAAATGTCAGTGACATTTATGAAATGGAAATTTGGAGGGGGGCGGTGACATGAGGGAGGTGCAAAGAAGAATTCCCTTGTGCCTTCAGATGTCAAAAAGAACAACCGTGGGTTGAATTTAGGTTAGAATTTAGGATAGAAATTAAGCCAGAAATGTAAACTTGACAGTCACCCAGGCGGTGAATGCACACACAGAACGGACCTATGACAAGGGCCTTTGCCATTAAGAGGCCAGGGAAAGGTTGACCACATATGGGAGGTAGAGAAAGGAGGAGAGCCTGGGCGGTGGCACGCGGGGAGTATGCAGGCGCAGTCTGTAAAGAGGACTGAAATACCGAGAGATGTCACAGAATTAACAACGGGTGTGGAAGCATGTAGGTTGTTGGCGCCCTTGACATGAGCACATTAATGGAGCAGTAGAGCTCAGAGCCTGAAGGACAGGCAAGAGCAGGGGGGAGGTGGAGGCAGAGATGAGGAGCAACCCTTCTAAGGAGCAGCGCTGAGCAGAGGCACAGGTGTCAAAACAGATGATGAGTTCGGAAAAGGTCTACCTATGTCTATATTTGTTTCTTTGTTTGCTAAAAAGGATCTCATGGAGGGAAAAATAATGATGCAAAGGATAAATGCAAGAATAAAGCCCCAGGGAAAGCAGGAAGGGAGGGAATCCAGAGTAAAAATAGAGTGGCTTGAAGTGCCCATGAGCTGTTCATCCATTTTAACAAGAAGGAAACAGAGCAGCCCAGGACCCAGGAGGACTGGCGGCCGCTTCTCCTGTGACTTCTACTTTCTAAGTAAAATGAGATGAGATGTCATGGGCTAACATGGAGGTGGAGGAAGGAATTTGGACATTCGAGGGAGAAGGGGAAGATGTAACAGAGACATGCCAGATAGCAGGAGTGTAATTTAACCACAGAAATTTATAGGACTGCCAGGCAGTGAGAGGGACCCACTTGGGAACTGTGGCAATAAATTTAAAGAGGGACCTGTTAACATTGCTATGAGATGTCACCCGCTGCCACAGTGGGGCTGTTTTATTTTCTCTTTACCTTCTGAGTTTCCTACACTAGACACTTAATGAATGAGAGCAAAGAGATGCCTTCTTTGGATAATATCCAGATTACGAAATGCCTCTTCATGTGTAAATATATCTTGTCTGTATAGTAAATGCGTTAAGAGCCTCTTGTACAAGTCCTCTTGTCTCCAGGTCTACCACAATTCTTCATATTTCTATAATAGTTTCTGCATTGAAAAAATGTGTTTTCTTTAAAAGAAAAACTTTGCTTTTTTTTTCAAAAATTGTATTATCCTTTTATTGGTGAATTGTAATTAGACATCATAATGAGGTTCAGCGTGATAGAAGCGTGCATGCTTATAGCACCTAGCGAGAGTCCCTCTGGATCCCACCCACTCCCTCCATACACGTTATTAAGATTGGTATTGGTAATTTGCTTTTTAAACAACCTGCATATGTGACCAACACTCAGCTTTGGGATCCTACATCAGAGAGGTTAACAGCACAGGGATGCTTTGGATTAAACATTCACACACTGGAATCCTAGTTCAAATGCTTATTCACTGCCTGAACTAAAATATATTACCCAAACAGTTTTTGGGTAATAAATAAAATAGAATGTTAATGCCTCTTTATTTATTTGTTTTATGTGTGTGTATGTGTAACTGAGGATTGAACCCAGGGGCATTCCACCTCCAGGCTACATCCCCAGCCCTATTTTTATTCTTTATTTTGAAATGGGGTCTTACTAAGTTGCGTAGGGGCTCACTAAGTAGCTGAGGCTGGCCTTGAACCAGCAATACTCCTGTCTCAGCCTCCCAAGTCCTGAGATTACAGGTGTGTGCCACCACGCCCAGCTTAATGCCTATTTAATATGCAAAGTGCAAAGAGAGTCAGTGTTGAGCCATGTTAACTGCAATTGCAATACACCATAACAGAATAAAAGAACCAAAGTAGATATCACAAATTAGGAGGTCATGACAGAGTGACAGATATTTGAACTGGCAGACACAACCAGAAACTGGACAAAATGTAAAAAACAACTCTCTGGAATTTTGGGGCCATGGATAGCAACTTTAACAAGAAGGAAATCTTGTTAAAAAAAAAAAAGTCTTGAACTTACGGTTTGAAGTCTTAAATTTATGGCAGGGAAGAGGGGAGAATTGTGCCTCCCTTTTCCTATTAACTAAAGTTTGGACATTTCCTCGTCTTTTTTGGTGGCTGTCACACATCAGACTCTCGCTTCCTTTCCTTGTATCGCATCCTCTTCCCGGTTCTTTCTGTGCTCACCTGATGCTAGCCACTAGAGATGGGTTTTTAAAATCCTCTCTTCAGCAGTAAGCATCGTCTATTAGAGCTTTCTTCTCTTGATTCAATTGTTCTCCATCATTTTGAGATTAGCACTATAAAATAACCACCTGTTCTTTGCAACCTCATAATTACCTTTTCCCTTTCCCACTTGCAATCACATTAATTTGAATTGCCCTCGGGTTACAGTTTGAATGAAAAAGCTACACCAAACAAAGTGCTATTTTTAATGTGATATTTTCTGCTCTTGATTTTTGTGTGTACCTTATGTAAACCAGTGTCAATGTCTTATTGTCAGAACTCAGAGAAGCGGCATATTTCCTACTGTGAAATATATTGGTCTGTACTTATTCAAGTGGTAGAACCTATTTTTGTGTTTTATTTGGTTTAAAAATACAACCAAACCCTGATAAAATTAGTCCCTATTAGGAAAGACAAATAATAGCAATAATAATAGATAAACTATGATAGCTTTTAGTTCGCTATTCTGTATTTGTAAGAAAAACTAGTGTTGGGCTATTGAAAATAATAATTTTTATTTCTAATTGTTTGAAAGACAGATAAAAAATGCACACACAGACTTAGCCCTAGGTAGAGTTACAGAGTGTTCTATAAAGGGGAAGATGTAATGGGAGACTCAACTTAGTTTACTGTGAAGTAATAACAAATTATAATCAGCAGGCTGAACTATTAGAGCAAGCAGCTTGCATTCTGTCACTTGATTTATGAAGTCATGCATAAAATAATTTGTCATCTGACATTACTTCTACCAAGATTATATGGCTGCTCTATCATCAAAGCATAAGAACAAATAGAGGACTCTTAGAATGTTACTTGCATGATTAAAAAAGGTTTTAGAAGAATACTTCACTTTGAAAAATACAGCAATAAACCAGCTTTCACCACTTAAAAATAAGCACTAGGTTACATAGTTTTGTATAGAAGAATCTGACCCTAGAAACTTTCTCTTAAATTTGCTATGATCAATAAGAAGACTGGCAATGAAATTTGTTCATATTTTTTGGATATGAAACAATAATCCCTCTCGATTAAAATTTCTGCTAACATATAGAGGTATTCTAATGAGAGTCTACCCCGAAACATAACAAGTTCTCTGTCAATATTGATAGCCAATCAGAAGTCTTTAATCAGAGGAATGTTTCTGGGAAGATGGAATAGCCACACATCTCCTCATTCCTCCTGCTGAGACCCTGTATGTAAGACAAACATTTAAAGTTTCTGAAGGATGAAGACATGAAGGTAGATTTTCTGGCAATGTCAGAAGTCCTGCACCATGGTGAATTTCCTGGATTTTCTTTTTGCCTCACATACATCCCAGACATGGAGATGAAGAAGTCAGAAATGCAGAAACACCTGTGAACTTAATAAAAAAAAAATCAGTCCCAAAAGATGTCTGTTCTCCATATAGCCCAAGAACTAGGGAGGAGATAGATGAGCATGGCAGAAAAATTTCAAACAATAACCCCTCTACTTTAGAAAAACAGCACAGAAAAATCTGTGGCCCTAGCCCCACCCATTCCAATAAAGGCCAGGAGAAAAGTTTCAAGGCTGGGATCAGACATAGAAAAGAACATTGCTACACACCCTGTAAACTGAAAAGAATAATAAGAGAATACTATAAAGAAATGTACGCATACACACCTGACAGCTTAGATGAAATGGACCAAGTATTTGAAGAATACAAACTATCACCATTTACCCCAGTGTAAAGTAGATAATTTTAATAGGGCTGTAACTATGAAGCAAATTGAATTTGTTGTTTTCAATCTCCCCAGAAAAGATACTTCCAGGCCCAGATGATTTTGTTGGAATATTCTACCAAATATTTTAAACAGAATTAACTCAATTTTATTCAGCCACTTTCAAATACTAGAAGAGGAAACACTTGGCAATTTGTTTCACAAAGCTAATATTACCTTAATTTTAAAAATAGAAAAATATAGTGCAAAAAAGGAAAATTACAGACCAGCAAACTCATAATATAGACAGAAATTCTTAATAAAATATTAGCACATGGAATTCCATAATATCTTTTAAAAATTATACTATGAAAAAGTAGAGTTAATTACAGAAGTTCAAGGTTGGTTCAATATTTAAATATCTATTAAGCTGGGTGTGGTGGCGCACACCTCTAATCCCAGTACTTAGAAAGCTGAGACAGGAGAAATGCAGGTTTGCAGCCAGCCTCAGCAACTTAGAGAGGCCCTCCACAACTTAGTGAGATCCTGTTTCAAAATAAAAAAAAAAAATAAAATAGGAATGGGAGTGTAGTTTAGAGGTAGAATGTCCCTGGGTTCAATCCCCATTACAATGAAATAAATAAATCAGTAAACAAATAAATAAATATTGATACATTCCACCATATAAACAGACTAAGGAAAAACATGATTATATTACTTGATGAAGAAAAAGCAATTCATAAAATTCAATATCCATTTATAGTGAAAATACTCCAAAACAGGAATAAAAGAAACCTTTTCACCTTGAAAAAAATATAAAATATTCCAACAACTGAGATCGCACCTAATGGTAAGAAACTGAATTTTTTCATTCTAAGATAGAGAACAAACCAAGGCAGTTCACTCTCACCATTCTTAATACAGTATAGTACTGAAAGTTTTAGCCAGTGCAATAAAGCTAGGAAAGGAAATAAAAAGTATATAAATTGAAAATAAATTAAGCTACCCTATTTTTAGATAATATAATTGTTGACTTAGAAAATTGCAAGGAGTCTACAAAAGGTAAAAGTCCTAGAACTAGTGAGGAAGTTTAGCAAGTTTGCAGGATATAAGATAAGCACACAAAATTCCTGCTATATTTCTATATTCTAGTAATGAACATATTGACTCTAAGGTGATAAATAAAATATTAGAATCACTCAAAATTTAATACTGAGGTGTAAGTCTAATAAAACATATGCAGATTTTTTATGCTGAAAACTACAAAATGCTAATAAAAATCCAAACATTTGAAGATACATACCATATTCATGGATTGGAAGAAAACAAACAAGTGCTAATCTACTAAAATTGATATGTAAGTTAACATAATTCTTACCAAAATCCCAGAAAATTTATATAGGTATGGATAAGATTACTCTAAAACTTACATGGAAAACCACAGGAACTAGAATATCTCAAATAAATTTGAAAAGGAAGGAAAAAAGTAGAAGGAATTAGTCTACCCAATATTAGGATTTACTATATCACCACGCCAGCTAAGACTGTATGGAAGTAGAGGAGGAAGAAAATTTCAGGAAACTAATGAAACCCAGATAGACTGATGAAACAGTGTAGAAGACATGGAAACAGGCTCTCATGATGTGCCCAACTGATTTTGACTAAAGTGAAAGCAACTTGATGAAGGGAAAATATCCTTCTCAAGAAATGGTGCCTGAGCAATCAAACACCCGTAGGCAGAATAAGTGAACCATGACATTAAAAATAACAAATTCACTCCTTGTAAAAATTAACGAGAAATGGATCACAGGCTCGAATATAAAATATAAAAAAAATCATAGGAAAAAATCTTCGGGATCTAAGACCAGAAAAATTTCTTAGACTTTTCACTGAACACCTAATCTATAAAGGGAAAATTTATAAATAAGTCTTCAACACAATTGAATTTTTTTGTCCTGTGAAAGACTGTTGAAGATGAAATGACAAATTAAAGAGTAAGGGAAAAATATTTTCTCACTACATATCTCATAAAGAACTCATATCTTGAATATATAAAGAACTCTTAAAACTCAACAATAAAAATATCAATCAATCCAATGAGCAAAATATATAGACGTTTCACCGAAGAGAATAAACACTTGACAAATAAGCACATGAAAAGATGTTCAATATTAATTAGGTACTAGGGAAACAAATTAAAACCACAATGATACATCACTTCTTAACTATCAGAATGGCCTAAAAAAAAAAAGTAACAACACCAAATGCTGGTATAGATGGGGAGGAACTGGGTCATTCATGGTGCAAATGTAAAATTCTACAGCCACTCTGGAAAACAGCCTGGTGATTTCTGAAAAACTAAAATATGAGTCCATACAACCCAGCAATTGAACTCCAAGATATTTATCCCAGAAAATTGAAAACTTACGACCGCTAGGTAAACTGTGCATGAATATTCACAGCAGCTTTATTTGCAATAGTCCCCAATTTGGAAATAACCCAAGTGTCTTTCACCAAATGAAGGAAAAAAACTGTGAGTTGCGCATGGTGGTGCACACTTGTAATCCTAGTACTTGGGAGGCTGAGACAGGAGGATCGCACGTTCACTGCCAGCCTCAGCTACTTAGTGAGGCCCTTAGCAACTTAGTGAGACCCTGTTTCAAAATAATAAAAAATAGAACTGGGGGTGTAGCTAGGAGGTAGAATGCCCCTGGTTTCAATACCCAGTACTTCAAAAAAAAAAAAAAAAGAAAACTGTGGTACATGCCTATTGTAGAATTCTTCTGAGTAATATAGAGGAAGAAACAATCTATACACACAACAACTTGGATGAAGTTCCAGAGAATTATACTAAATTCAAAAGCTAATCTCAAAAGGCTATAGGTTGTATAATTTTATTTATACAATATTCTTGAAATGACAAAATTATAAAACATAAATGAGTGGTCTCCAGAGGTTAAGGAGTGGGTAAGGAAGTGTGTGTGTATAGAATGGCAGTGTGAGGGATTCTTGTAGAGCCTGTATTTTGACAATGCCCATGTTTCTATCCTGGTCCTGATGTACCATGGTCTTGCAAGATGTTAGCAATGGGGGGAAATGGTACAAGATATTGCATCTCCATACACTATTTCTTACAATTTCATATGCATTTATAGTTATCTCAGTATAAAAAGTTTAATGAAAATAGAGATTACTGAGTGGTTGTGGGCAGGCTTTCAAAAGGAAAACATATCTGTTGATCGTAAATAAAACTAAACAAAAAATGCAAGTTGAGGATATTTTCTAAATTTAGATGCAGGATTTTTCCTCTAAACAAGATGATAAGAACACAGGCTTTGGAGACAGAATGAAAATTTGAATCTTGGATCAGCTGATTACTAGCGATGTCAACTTGTGCTAGTATACATGTTTACTGATTTTTATATCTAGCATCTTTTAAACTGTATTACTGTGTTATTACATCTCATGGCTTCCATACATTAATTGGCAATGAAATATTGAAACATGAATTATCTTTCTAGGGCTGGATGCTATGTTGCTAGGAAACTAAAAGTAGTATTTTAAGTAAGTTTAATACCATTAAAATCCATACAAGATTTAAAATGTATGTTAGATCATACCATAATATACTGAAGAAAAATGCTGAAGAAAATCTGCTTCTGCCAATAGTTGCCCCATGAGCTGTGTTTATGGACAATATCTAATTACCTACATTGTTGAAAACTGAGCATCATGCCTCTGGACCAGGGGGAATAATAGGAATCTAACAACATTTGGTCTAAAATTTAGCTTTTAAAGAAAGAATGATCTAGCAACAAAATACATGGTTGATTACTGATATGTTGATGCAAATGTGTAATGAGAACACGTTTGTAAGAAGTACCCAGTTTTACAGCATGTCAGTTTTAATATTATAGTTCACCTAGCTGACACCTTGAGTAGTGGTTCAAGATGAACTCGAGCAAAAATGCCATCTATTTAATCAATTACTGCATTAACCCCAAACACTATTAGGGCTGCCAACTTAAATTGGCTGAAGTAATCAGGCCAAAATTAATAAACAGTTCAAGGAGAGAAATGTGACTTTTTTTTTTTCGAACTTTCTTTCAGGTTAACACCAGGATTCTCAGACGTGTTCTGCCTGACATTACTGGTCATTCTGTAGTTTATTACCACAACTTTTCCACACAATATCTAACCCCCAAAGTGATTAATTGATGATTTACATCGTTACTTACATATTGAGATTGTTTACTGTATTTCCCTGAAGTAATTAAACTACACATAATTTATAAGAATAGGTTAATTAGTTTCAAGCAAGAGACAAAATACACTGTCCTCTCATAGAGCAACTTCATTATTTATTTTACTTACTTTTACTGATAAGAATAATTATCAATAGAAAAGTTAAAAAAAGTTAACAATAGAATAATGCCATATAGTACACAAAACCTAAATTCTTCATCCCTGGCCCTTTACAGGGAGTGTTTGCCAATCTTGATATAAACATATCATGTTTAATAATTCTTATTATATTAGAAATTTTGCTATTACATAAATTGAACCTTGGTGGGCATCATTATTTATTCACCTCTATGGTCTTTTTGGCTGGTTATATCTAGGAATAGGATTGGGATTTCTGAATTATATGGATTGACTTTTTATGACTTTTCATTTACAAGCAAATTGTAATCCATAAAATCGAATTCCAATTGCAATATATTGCATATTTTTAAATACTGACCCAATAAATTATATCATTATTATTTTCACAAATTTGTTGCCCATTATACCAGTCAAAAATATAATTTAAAGCTGGGCATGGTGGCGCATGCGTGTAATCCCAGTACTTTGGCAAGCGGAGACTGGAGGATCCGGGTTCACGGCCAGCCTCAGCTCTCTCTTTCTTCCTCTCTCCCTCTCTCCTGTCTCTCTCTCTCTCTCTCTCTCTCTCTCTCTCTCTCTCTCTCTCTCTACTTAGTGAGGCTCTCCACAACTTTGTGAGACCCGGTTTCAAAATAAAGTATAGAAAATAGGGCCGGGGGTGTAGCACGGAGGTAGAACACCCCTGGGTTCAATCCCCTGTACCGCAAAAAAAAAAAAAATTTAATTGTGTTAATAATACTTTGTTTATTAGTGGTGATGAAACTTGTTTTATAAAACTATTTGTTCTTATTTCATAGATTTTGCTAGTTTTGTTTTCTGTGCCCTGGTTTTTAATACTATGTCTCATATAACCATCCTTTCATTTGAATATTTAATTTCAAGTCAAAAGCTCACAGTATAAGTCACATAGTGACATCTGTAAATGCTTTGCTTTTTGTTTTTTACACACCTATTTTTTAAAAATAAATGAATATACACCCAAATATATTATATTTTCATATAGAGACATAATCTTACATAACTATTAATAGTTGCAAAACATTTTGTGGCCTGGATATAACAAAATTCTTATTTCCTAGTGTGGAATATTTTTATTCCTTCACTATTTGTGGTAGTATTAGGGATCAAAAGTGGGCCTGATGCATGCTAGGCAAGAATCTACCATTGAGCCACATCCCTAGCCCTCCTTCACTATTTAAAACAGAAACTGAAATAATGAATACTTTTTTCCTCACTATATCCTTAATTATTTTTCAACTGAAAATGAAGAGTTGGAATTACTGCTCTATCACCTATCCCATCTAGCATCTATCAATATTTCTATTTTATAGGTTGATAAATGCCAAGTTGTCATTCTGAGTAGTTGTACAAATTAACTTATATCCTTACTCAATTTGTGATCCTCTGTCCCAGGTATTCATTTTTGTTTTTATAGTTGTTATTTTGCCTCTTAAAAATCATGTTTTATTTTGTGATTTTATAAATTTTGCCGTTGTTTCTTTCATAATATTGCTTTTATATTTTTCTCAACTTGATAGTGAGCTAGTTTCCATATGCATTTCTATGATAACAGTGAGGTATGTTTTTTCTCATATTTTAGTGGGTTTTATTAGTGGACATTCATTAGTTTTTGCTCTTTTGATTTCATATTGTACTTTTCCTTTTTGCATGCATATGCGTTTGTTTCATATTGAGATAGTAAAATATATGTGTCCCATCCAAACCTTTGCTCTTTGTTATTTTGTCTAATAGGCATGGCTTAGTTTTTAAGTATTCCTTACTGTTGTAATACTGTTGAGTCTTATTGTTGAAAAGAGGCAACAGTTGAGCCGCATTGCAAATATTTACGTTTTTCTAATTAACCAATATTTGTTGATACGTACTATGTGACACCCACTATGCCAGCACGAATATTGATGTTTAAGGGCCCTTTTGTGTTTTCTTTATACTGAAGTCACTGTTCAATTATTTTACCCATTCTTAATATACGAGTTATTTTTATTCTGCATATTAGTTCTTATGAATAAAATGTGTTTTGAAAATACTTAACTCTGATTTTCACACCTTACAATGAGTATTATTGAATAGAAAGACTTTCTATGCATATAGTCAAATGTATCATGTTTCAGTATTTTCTTTGCACATTTAGTATATTTTTATATTTCTAAAGGAATCCTTTCTTAGAGAAATTTATGAAGATATTTATTACATCACACTCTGGCACTCTTGTATTATTGGCTACCACATGCGTTTCTTTAATTCATTTGAAACTGATTTTGTGTGTGGTATAAAGAAGGGGACATATTTATTACCGATACCTACTTGTTCTACATCATTGATTGTAAAGTCTTTCCCACTGTCTTAGCCATACCCAACCAAGGACACACGTCATACGATGCTAGATACATGTTCCCTGGGCTGAGGTTCCATGGATACATTTAGAAAACCAATCACTGTACACACTTGAAATTCACTCCCTACACATGCGCTCACATACTGACATCAATGAATGCTTTGCTTTTTGTTTTTAAACTTATACATATGCACATTTACACACATATATTTTTAACATAAGTGAATATATGCAAAAACATAGTAAATAAAAGATACATAAAGAAAAGTAAATTAAGTGACTGCTTATAAGTCTTTGCTGGGTTAGGAGAAACTGAAGGAGGGATGGAGAAAGCCCTGCGACAAGCAATAAAAATGTTGTTACTATCTAAGTTCTGAGCAGTTCCATAAAACAGTGAAAGCTGTAGCTTCAGGAGACAGTTGTCTATTGAGAGCTGTAAAGAAATGTAGCCACTGTCATCTGAGGCCCGGCAGAGTGTGAGCTTGAGAATTAATATCCAAATCAATAGCGTCTCTTCCTCCTACATTGATGTCCCAGCCCACGCTTCCCATTGGTAGAACCCACAACAAAGCCCGAGGTGAGCCTGGTTGATGTGGTCCACAGACATCATCAACTCAGGGACCGAGCAATGTGGAGAGGGGCAGCAGAGACCTGCACACCCACAGATGACCTGGCCATGTGTCAAGTGTCAATATGTGTTTATGAATGTTAGCCTTTCTTCAAATAAAAACAAAGACTAGCAATTATTTGCACTGCACTTAATGTTGGTAAACTATCTCAAATTCATCTGGGTGCTATAAACCCACACCTATAATCCCAGTACATGGGAGGCTGAGACAGGAATATCACAGATTTGAGGCCAGCCTCAACAACTCAGAAAGACCATCAGCAATTTAGCAAGACCTTGTTTCAAAGTAAAAAGGGCCAAGTGTATAACTCAGAGGTAGAATGCCCCTGGGTTCAATTCCCAGTACCCCAAATAAATAAATTTCATCTTGAATATTTTTTAAAATAATAAAAGTCTTTCTCCTCTTCTATCTCTTTAAAACCAAGAGAAAAATGAAAATGAAAAGGAATTTCTTCTCTGATTTAATTAGAATACAGCCTGGTAGGTGAGGGAGTGAGCAGGTATCAGACACATTTCTCTGTCTATGTCTTCAGTGTGAGCATTCTTACAGAAAAAGATGCCTAGTGTGTGTGGCCCATTAAGCAAGTAACTACTGGGGTGGATGGGTCCAGGTGTGGAGGAGAATGTCTGGCTTCTTGGAGGAGAAAGGGTCACAGAAAGGCGAGTGATCAGGGTGCCATCTTGGCTGTTGTCAAGAAGGGAGGAAGGAGGGAAAACTGAGTAGCATCAGACGGGGCAGGGGCAGTCGCTGGTCCTCAACCAATGGAGGTGCAGTTACTATTGAATCACTCCAAAGGACAACAGTCTCCCTGTGGTCTGAATGGCAGCATAGCCCTGCCAGACAAATGGTGGGAAATGTTTAGAGAAATCTGATCACCATCCAGAGAGTCCGCTAAACTACCTAACCAGCAAGTGATAACAAGCCAAAATCAAGTTGTGGAAAAGAAGAAAAATAATTGGATAATTATTTCTGCAGTTTTCAGAGAAGGGAAAAATGATAGGGAAAGTGATGTTATTTATTCCATTTTATTTATTTATTTATTTATTTATTTATTTATTTATTTATTTATTTTGTGGTACTAGAGATTGAACCCAGGGACATCGTACCTCTGAGATACACCCTCTGTCCTATTTTTATTTTTATTCTGAAATAGAGTCACTAAGTTGCTGAGGGTTTCATTAAGTTGCTGAGGCTGGCTTCAAGCTTGTGATCCTCCTGTCTCAGCCTACCAAGTACTAGGATTACAGGTGTGTACTACTGTTCCTGGCTAGGTAAAGTGATTCTATGTAATATATAAAATCTCCACCATTTATATTCTAATTTTTTATAGAAAAACAATAGGAAAAGCATAGATCACACACAAAAGATGAAAATACAGAGAGTACTAATAGTTGGAAGGATAACATAAAATACAATCACAAAACTAAACAAGTACCATACAAGCATGATCATATGAGACTTGCTCTGGGAAGTGGTCATTGGGGGATGCTTCCTTGTGTGAACTTCCTGGCGTATACCTACACACCTAGATGATACATAGCCTACCGCACACCTGGACTACGTGACATAGCCAATCGCTCCTTAGCGACAGCCTGCACAGTGAGCTACTGCACTGAATACTGTAAGCGATTATAACAGGCTGGCAAGTGTTTGTGCCTCTAAGCACAAAAGAGGCACAGCAAATATATGGCATGAAAGAAAACGTGGTGCATCAGGACAGGGCACTTACCATGAATGGAATTCTCAGAAATGGAAGTTGCTCTGGGCAAGTCAACAAGTGAGTGGGAGAGAATGAGAACGCCTGCACATCACCATTGATCCCCAAGACTTAGAAACACTGGACACAGAGACAGCACAGAATTTACAAAAAGAAGATGAGGTCGTTAAAGAATAAATCATCTTTAGATGGCTGTCACTTCTTTAATTCCATGACTTTTAATGTTTTTAAACTTTTGCGCTCTTTTGTAGGAACAGTTTAAAGCACAAATGCGTTGTACAGTTATACAAAAATATTTCTTTCTTTATATCCTTATTCTGTAAATTTATTTTTGCTTTCAAATTTAATTCTTTTAGCCTTTAAAAGTTTCCAGGCTCCATTTGCATGGGATATCTTTTTCCATCCTTTCACTTTTAGCCTCTGAATATCTTTGCCTATACAAGGTGAGCTTCTTGCAGCGGCAAATAGTTGGATTATGAGTTTCAATCCATTTTGCCAGTCTACATCTTTTAATTGGGGAGTCAAGACCATTGACAGTCAGTGTTATTATAATGAGGTAACTTTTATTTCCTGTCATTTTGAGTTATATTTTCTGTTTGATACAATATTAGTTCTCCTTCACTTAGTTGCTTATCTGATGGAATTTGTTCCTTCTCTGGTTATGATATTTATTTTTTATTTCTTAAATATTAAGACACACACACACTAGCCTACGCCTACACAGGGCTGGGGTCATCAGTATCGCTCTTTCACCTGCACATCTCATGGCTCCAGAAGGATTAGAAGAATCACAACACACCTGGAGTCGTCATCCTCTATGGTCACAGTGCCTTCCTCTGAACACCTTCTGAAGGACTTGTCTGAGGCTATCTTGTGTTAAAATTTTTTATAAGTAGAAGTGCATGCTAAAATTATAAAAAGTATTTATAGTAAATACATAAACCAATAACAGTCATTATCATTATCAAGTACGACGTCCTGAACATAATTTTACGTGCTCATGCTGTTTGTGACTGAAAGTGCAACAGCTTTTGTTTATGTCCAAATCACTACAAACACGTGAGTAAGGCACTGTGCTACCATGACACGACATAACTGAGTGAGAAGAACTTTGAACATCTAATGTTATCATCTTATGGGGTCGCTGCTGTACATGCAGTCTGTCGTTGAATGAAATTTTGTTATGCAGTTTATGACTGTATCCATAAATCATGAAGATCTATTAAAAAGATTTAAAGTAGATAAGAGCAAAATTGACTTACATAGTAAGAAGAACTATTCTAAAGAAAGTTAATTGGGCTTGGGACTGGGCATGTAGCTCAGTCGTAGACCATTTGCTTAGCCTGTACAAAGCCCTGGATTCTATCCCCAGCGCTGCAAAAAAATAAATAAAAAATAAAAAATAAAACAGACATATCATGTGAATGTGATATAAATGATTATGGCAAATATTAATGTCAGATAACTCGAATTTATAATAAATGATGTCGTAGAACATCATGTAGGAAGGTCACCGTTCACAAATACAATCAAAATTATAACAAAATTGAAAAAAATTCCAAGGAACAGAGAAAAACACAATAATGGGATATTCTGAGTTTAAATTACTTTTCTCAGTTCAAGTCAAATCAGGAAGTCTAACTGATATGAACCCATAAAATAAGGGAGATAATAACTTTTATAATATCTGATACAGAGATTATATAATCCCTTATACTTACATAATTTACAGTGAAAGAATAAAGTGTTCATGATCAATGTTTAAAAACTAGTCAGTCAGGCATGGTGGCACACGCCTGCAATCCCAAAACTTGGGAGGCTAAGGCAAGAGGATTGAGGGTTCAAAGCCAACCTCAGCAACTTAGTGAGGCTCTGAGCAACTTAGCAAGACCCAATTTCCAAACATAAAACAAATAGGGCTGGAGGTGTAGCTCAGAGGCATAATGTCCCTAGGTTCAATCCCCTCCACCACAAAATAATAATAATAATAAATCATGTATTTAAAGAACAAAGAACTAACAACAAATTTCAATAATGGAAATAATATAAAATTTAATTTTGTAATAAAAATCAATAACAAAATAGAAACAATGACTAAAAAATGCCCATTAAAATAAAACTTGATCAATTGCCAGATGAAATTTTAATTTTACTTCAAAGCTAATCATCCAAAATATTTTTAAAATAAGTAATATCAAAACTCATACATAATTTTCTAACCATAAATACTTAAAATAGTTAAACAAATTTTTAAGAGTGTATATTCAACTCAAAAAGTTAGAAAACTAGCTAGGCATGGTGGCTTACAGGAATATCACAGGTTCAAGGACAGCCTCAGCAACTTAGTGAGCCCCTCAGAAACTTGGTGACACCATGTTTCAAAAAAATGGGTGGTGGGGGGAGAGGGGGTAGCTGAACCCAGGTAGAATGTCCCTGGTTCAATCCCTAATACCAAAACCAAACCAAAACAAACAAATAAACAGGTAAAAACACAAAAAGTTAGAAAACTATAAGAAATATGCCAAAGAAAGGAAAAGGAATAATGTAAAAGGTGAAGATAAATTAAAAACTGGATCCTGTAACTAAAAATGAATAAAATTTCTGCTTCTTTGTAGAAAAGTAATATTTAAGGAAGGCACTAGCCATTGTAATCAAATAAAGGGGGTGCATAATTTAAAAATATTTCCTGAGAATGGGCAAAGATTCAGAGGCAATTCGTATGTAGATATTAAGTGTTTTGATATATTTTCTTCAAATATATTTGAAAAGCTGGGTGAAATGGGACATTTTCTAGAAAAAAAAAACAGCTTAACCAAAGAGACTGCCTATTGGGTGAAAATTCTAAAGTGATCAATTACTATGTAAGAAATTTAGAAGATGTCAAGGAACAACCAGTTCTA
This sequence comes from Glis glis, assembly GCA_004027185.1. Classification (NCBI taxonomy): domain Eukaryota; kingdom Metazoa; phylum Chordata; class Mammalia; order Rodentia; family Gliridae; genus Glis; species Glis glis. Next base: position 10,151 of record PVJS01001443.1, on the reverse strand, counting down.
CATAGTTTCAGGAGTGGATTCTATCAAAACTTCAAGGAACATTTAACCACTAAGCTTCTTTTATGTAGCAAATATAACACTCCCATAAAATCCTGAAATGGATACAGAAAAGGAAGCCGCAGACCATTAAAGGCATAAATCACTGAGTTTCCCCCAGGAGTTCAAGGAAGATGCAGTCTATTTGAAAACCTAGTAAAAGTTGGACCATCTCAATGGGTCCAAAGATGGGAAAATCTCATTATTTCTTCACAATATACAATTTTCTTTACACATTCCTCAATACAGAATTCAACTTTATACTTAATGGGGAAACACTTGGAAACCATGAGATTAAACTATCACTTTAAAGTAAGAAGCAATTCCAGGATACTCACTAATACTGATTTGATTTATCACAATTATAAAAGATATAGTCGGTGAAATTATGCTGGCAGAAGTAATGAAATAAAAAATAAAAGGAGAAAGCAAAATTATCATGGTGTGCAAATGCTAGAAAAGATGAATAACAAAAGCTAAAAATACCCTACTTGTAGTGTAAGATAAAATAAGGACATTTATACTAAAAGTAAGTGCATAAACAAATTTTATATATAGTAATTTATATGACATCTCAGAAAAATCATATTTTCAATAAAGACAAAAATAAGATACTTAGAAATAAACAAAAATCATCTATTGAGTTACATAAAATAGAATTTGGGTAAATATAAAAGTATACCTGTGTTGACATATGAAGGTTGAATATTGTAAAGAAAAAAAGTAATAATTCATTCTAATTTTTTTAATTCTCTACTGGAATTGGACAGGCTGATTTTAAAGTGCTGCGACATTAATAAGGAATATTAGTAAAGTGCTACTACTTTAATAAGCATGAAATAATTTCCAAGAAACTTCTAGGGCATGAAAATAGAAGGCAAGAGTATATCAGTAAGATATTAGAGCAGTAGGGCATTGCACTGCACGCCTATAATCCCATCTACTTTGGAATCCTAGGTAAGAGAATCACAAATTCAAGGCCAGGCTTCGTAATCTATGGAGACCCTTTCTCCAAATAAAATTAGAAAGGAGACTGGGGATGTACATCAGTGGTAGAGTGCCTCTAATTTCAATCCCTAGTACCAAAAAAAAAAAAGATGGTAAAGACATTAATCTCAGTATTTCCAAAAATTAACAAAAATTTGTGAATATACAGATAGAATGAAACATACTAGATATTTCATCATGAAATATTAATAGAACATACTAGCTATCTCATAAACAAGTCTGCATGCATAAGAATGTTGGCATATGATAAGAAGTCAGCATTTCAAAGCAGTGGACTAAGATAGGTTATTAAAAGTAATGATATAAGCAGATGTGACTACATCATTTGCAGATTCCAGGACAAAATGAAAAGAAGGTCCTCTTATTAAGAAAGAATGAAGAACTTCAAGTAGGGTCAGAGTGTTAACCAAGCCTGGGTCCCTCTGGGCACGGAGCTCTGTGTGACCGCACAGGCCGTACACCGTGGACCAGCCCTGCAAACCCCAAGTCAATGTCCAGATGCATCAGTGTTCTGGGCATTAAAAATAAAATCGCGTAAGTTCTGGGAGAAAAAAATGGATAGAACATACATATAATCTTGTTAAGGGAATTAAGTGATTGAAAAAACCAAAGGAATGCTAAATAAATGTTGCCTAGGAAAAGCACAAAAATATTTTAAAAATTATGAACTGGCAGAAAAACTGGTAACTGTTAGAGTAGGCAAAATTTAGTGAGTTCATTATAAAGAACACTTCCCAATGCATATAAAGAAAGCAAATCTAATAGCAAAAGAGCAAAAGATATGAACAGATTGTCTCTTAATAAAAAGCCCAAACAACTTAAAAACATTGGAAAAAAATTCTTAGCCTCATTCATAATTATACAAATAAAATTAAAATAACAATGGAGGACAAAGCATTAGTGAGATCAAGCTGTTACACATGGTTCTTTTTTTGTCTTGGTTATAAAAGTGTGTGTAGCATACATTCTTTTTCCAAAATATCATACTCAAATGAGACCATGAGTGTAAAGTTAAGTATAAAAGTTTATATTCATCTATATTTTCTGAAAAAAATATAAAAAACTTAAAGTAGGTTGCAAGTAATTATGGAACTTAATTTTTAAAACATGGACTTTGTGAATTTGTGTCATGCGCACGCATTACTGTTTGAATACAAATATATATATATATATATATATATATATATATATATATACATTATATATACATACACACACAGCTATATAAATATGTGGTTATCCATTACTACTAAAATCTCTCAGAAGTTCTAAGGAAAGTAATTGCTATCCATAGTACTTGGGAAATGATTGGGACTGAGAGACTGGTGTTAAGGTCAGCAGGAATACCCACCACAGAGTGGGTATAAAAACAAGAACATTACACAAGGGAACAATTCCAGTTTCGCAATTGGATGCATTCCAGCCATTTAGAACCTCTCACCAGAGAGGAGGCTAATTAATTAAGCTCATTTTTTTTTTCTGGTTCTGTGTAGAAATAGCAAGCTCTTCCTAAAGAGCAGGTATTAATTAGACCTGGAGCTGGGGTGAGAAGCTGAGAACAATGATGGGTCCCAGCTCCCTACTGCCACGCATGTGGCATCTTCACATCCCAGGGCAAACACACTACCGTGGACGGCTGTAATCCTGTGGGTCCAAAGAGACACGCATAATTTAATCACCCAGAGAGTGTATCACCATCGTGTGAACCTGCCAGGGCCACTTGACTCAGCCCCAGTTAACTTCACCTACATGAAAAATAAAAGATGTCAGAGAAATCACTGGGAAATGCTGGGAAAATAGAATTCATATACTGGAGTAAGTGATACTGAATAAAACAAAAACATTTCATTGTGTCCTTTGTGGTGCAATTCACACTTCAAAGTTTCAAATTAATAAGCCACTTTGAGAATGATTTACTTACGCTGTTCTCAAGGTTAAAAATAAATTTCTCAGCCTGGCACTGTGGCTCACACTTCTAATCCCAGTACTTGAGAAGCTGAGACAGGAGGATGGCAGGCTTGAGGCCAGCCTGGGCAACTTAGATCCTGTTTTAAAATAATAAATAAAATAGGGTTGGAGGTGTAGCTCCGAGGCAGAACATCCCTGGGTTCAACCCCAGTACCACACACACAAAAAAAAAAAACGAAGAAAAGAAAACTTTCTTATCAACTGTGTGCAATTTTTGTTTTCTTTGCTCTGTGTTGCTAAAATGTTCTTGAATAATGTAGATTTAGCTTGTCTGTTATCTTAATTTTGAAAGAACAATTTGGTTTACTTTGATCTTTCCAATTTTATTAATTGATATTTTGGATGATAGTCTAATAAATATTTTGTAATTTTTGAATGCCTCAGAAATATCTAATCCTGAATCTGCCATAAAATTAACATATTTTAAGAATGAATTCTTATAAAAGAAAAATGCGAATAAAAGTAAAAATACATCATTTACTTTTTATCAAATAACAATTAGACACAAAAGCAAATTGATAGGGAGACATTTTTATCCAGTAACATAGCATCCTGTTAATAGCAGAACTCAGCTGAGAGTCATAGCCATGTGTGAATTAAAGGATTGGGGAAAACAGATTGCTGTAGTTGTTTTTCTACTTTGTGTAGGGTTTTCTTGTGATACATTAAGAGATACATATTTGGTTTTCATCTCTGGTCCCTGGCACAGAGGTCCTAAAATCCTTGCAGTTTTCTGAGGTAGAGGTGTTAAGATCATCTTTTGGTTATAACATTTGAATTTTATAGTCCCGGATTCCTGATATGAGAGCTTCTGACACCCTTGGACTCTCAAGAGTGATGCCTGGCGTTTTATATGTAAGCTGATGATATAACTGGTGGGGATGGGCTGCCAGAAAGATGGAGGCACCAAGATTGGAAAGACCACGGCAGGAATTTCAGCCTCAACTCCTGACTTCCAGGGAGGGAAGAAGGGCTGGGGATTGGCCAGTGATTCATCAGCCAGGCCTGTTACGTGAAACCACATAAAGCCCTAAACAATGGGGCTGGCAGAACTTCTAGGTTGGTGAACACAGGTTGGTACTAAGAGGTGCTGTATGGGCAGAGCATGGAAGCTCTGTGTCCCTCACCCTACACCTGTCCCCGGGTTGTATCCTTCATAGTAAACTAGTAAAGGTGACTATTTTCTTGAGTTTTATGAATCATTCTAGCATATTATGGAATGCCAGAAGGGGGTTGTAGGAACCCCTGATTTATAGCCAGTAGGTCAGAAGTATCGGAAGACTGGGACTGGGGTTTGGCATCTAAAGTGGGGGCAGTTTTATGGAATTGAGCCCTTAATCTGTGGAGTCCAATGCTAACTCGGAGTTGAAGTGATATTCGGTTGGTATCCAGAGAGTTGCATGGGTTATTGGTGTGGTTGTTGTTGGTGTCAAAGTGTTGAGTGTGGAAGCAGTTCAGACATAGAAATACTGCGCTGTACCTCAGACTGAAAGGTTAGCATCTAATACTTCATCAATAAATATGACATCACTGTAGAATGTAGACTTCAATCCTTTAACAAACTCCTTTAGTTAATTAATTAATTAAAGTTGCTTTACTAGAACTGGGATGTTCACATTCTCTGTTCCATTCTGTGTCTATTGTAGGAAATTTTGGTTTCTGATGACAATGTTCATTTTACCAATGTTGACTGTGGTGGCTAAACTTGCTCACAATGTTATTTTGTTATCATTTTCGTATTTATAGATCCTATATTCATAACATCCTAATTTCTAGTTTTGATAATACCCATTCTTTGTTAATTAGTGAAGTTATTGGTGTGTTAACTGATATTTTCAAAGGAGCAGCTTTTGACTTTATGAATTTCCTCTTTTGTTTATTTTCTATTCGGGGAGAGTCTGTTCTTTTCCTAATTAATTTTTTTATCTTTTTTATTTACATTGACTTTGCTCATTCTTTTCAGCGTTTCCACATGTATGTTCATAACTGATAATGCTCTGTAAGAGTCCTTTCTCCTGTCGTCCTTGATGGACTTTGTTATCAGTCCCCTGCTGGCTTCATAGAATGTGCCACAGAGTATTCAGCATTCTTAATATGCTTTGGAAAATTTGTTAAATATTAGAACTATTTCACCATTAAAATATTTGTTAGCATATTCAGATAAAGCCAAATAATCCTGTAATTGTATTTGTAACAAGATTTTTAATTAAAAAGTCAATAGTCCTGGAATTATCCACATATACTCTTTCATTTTGCTGTCACTTTTAGTAATTTGCATTTTTTTCTTTGAATTTGTTCATTACATCTAAGCATTGAATTTTTTATGTGTAATGTGCCTTTTAATCACAAACACAGACACTCATTAGGGCTATTTAAAAGGGAAATGGATAATTAACACAAAAGTCAGGATAGTAGATGCTCAGGTGGGATGGACAAGCGTCAACAAGGAGCTGGGCAATTGCTGATAACTTTCTAGCTTTAAGTTGGTAGAAGGTAGGGAAAAATTTATTTTATCATCATTGAGACCATTCTTAGACATTTTACCCTTTTCTGTTTTAATCTTACCTTTTAATAATAATAAAAAAATGGAAAGAACGTTCAGGAAAAATGGGAATTCTAAAAGCATAATTTATGTAAAAGTAAATCTATGATAATTTATATGAATTAAAAAGCATGTAATTCTGTGAACTAAATTTGAATGATAAGGAAAAATTAACTTTGATATTAAGAGAAAGAATTCAATCAAATGAATTATATTTAGATGCTTGAAATGCATATAAACATCATACAGATATATTCATATCCAATAATACTTATAACATATAAATAATAATAATTGCTTATATCTAAAATTTATGAAATACTTTCTAGGAAATAATGCTAGGCAATTTACATGTACATTTTAGTTAATTACAAAATCTCCATAAGTCAATATTTTTGTTAATGTGTAAATAGTCCTAGTTTAGAAGCATTAGTAGATATTTAGGAGTAGTAATGCCTTTTTAATTTTATTTATTATTTTCTCATTATATGTACTTTTAATAGCTTTATTGAGAATAATATACATACTATAATATTCACCTATTTTATGTGTAAGATTGAAAAATTTTACTAAAATTATAGAGTTGTGCATATATCATCAAAATATAGTTTTAGAATGTTTATATCACACCAAAAGTCTTAGATCTGTTTATAATTAATATCTGCTACCAATACAAGCCAAGCAAGACAACCATTGATCATCTTTCTGTCTCTATAAAATTTCATTTTCTATTAATTTTATATAAATGGATTCATATAGAACCTATTCTTTTCTTCCTGGCTTCTATCACTTATGATGTATTTAAGGGTGGTCTACGTCATAGCATGAATTAGCAACCCTTTTTTTTCATTGTTAAGTAATATACATTTCAATAGACATTCTGTATCTTATTTTTCCACTCATCAGTCCATGATGAGTGGAATTTGGATTATTCCATGTTTGGGTTATTATGAATAATACTGCTGCATTTCTTTATGTAGATATGTATTTCCATTTCTCTCAGGCAGATTCCTAGAAGTTAACTTGCTTGGCTTTATGATGACTTGTGTTTAACTTTTTAAGACACTGCCATGCTGTTTTCCAAAATAGCCATAAGAGTGTACGTTCCATCTAGACTTCTCACAGGGTTCCAGTTTCCCCCACCCTTGCCTACAGTAGGCATTTTCTCTTTGACCTGAGCTGTTCTAGCTGACAGGGAATTGCATCTTCCTGTGATTCTGCGTGCCTTTCCATCATGCCTACTGAGACTGAACATGTTTTCAGGTACTATTAGTAGATCTTATTCCTTCTTTCATGGAATAGCCCTCGTTTTTAATTTCATTACAGTATTTTTCCCCTTACTATTGAGCTGTGTTCCTTTTGTAGTCTGGATACAAGTTATTTGTCAGATAAATCCTTTACAGCTCTTTCTTCCCTGTCTGTTACTTGTCTTTCCATTTCCTCCATAGTATATTTTGAACTGTTAAAGTTTTTTATTTTAATAAACACCCCATTTAGCTTCTTTTATTTTCTTCTAAGGAACATGATTTCAGTGTCATATTTAGCTCTCAATCAACATTCAGTCATAAAAATGTTCTCCCTGAAGTTTTTGGTTCAATATGTACTTTTAGTAGTACTATGATTATCTCTATTTTATAATTGACACATAAGTATATAAGAGACAGCCCAGACTACATATAGTGCATGATTGGCAGAGCCAGGATTTGAACCCTGGCATCATGGAACCAGCTCCTATGCTCTGAAACGCCACGAAGAACTGCTTTGTTAGTATAATCTGTCTGCTCTGTTCATACAGATATGGCACCTTTGAAATTTAACAAACAAGAGGAATCACGCAGTTGTGCATGTTAGAGAACAACATGAAAGGTGCCCATCTCCACTCCCCACTGTGCTTCATGACTATGGAAATAGAGTTAGTCTTAAAATTGTTTTTAATTAAATTAAGTAATTCCAACCCTTCACTTAAGATTAACTACTGCCTTTGTGCAAAAGAAACACCCCTTCTCTGCTTGGCCACTCTGTCTTTGCTGTGACTGCCTCACCTGCACGGCTGCAGAGTCCTGCGCCATCTCAGAGCGGGAGGGCTGCCTGCAACCTCACTGTCCCCTTCTTGCCCTGATCTGCTTTTCCTACCCAGACCGTTTTATGAACTAAGATTCTGAGATGTGAAGTGCAGGCTACAGAAACAGTAGGGAGGGCCAGGTCCAAAGTCCAGGAACTATAGTACAGTGGAGAAGACAGGCGCCCCTCCAGTGAGAAGCGTGGCCGCGGTCATCATGCAGTTCTCAGAGCCTCCAAGCCCGAACATTCTATGACTATCACCCATGGCCTAGGGTGAATGGAGAGTGTGTAAGAAGATGTTGATGTTAAGTGGGAAGACCCCAGGACCATTTATAGAGGTGATATTTGAGCCGTGACAGATACTTAGAGACCTCCCTATTGCCTTTAAGGCCTGTTTTCTTCTAAGGTCTTTGAAAACTATTTCAAGTTCCTTGCTGTGCAGATCCTACAAAGCTTCACTGTGACCTGTCTTCTTGGCTCTCCAGGTCTGTAATGAGATTAATGGCTTGATGGATCACTGTGCTTTAATGATAAATAATAATAAAGTCCAGGGAGGTGACAGTCCCTACGTTATCTTTGACTCATACAGACACCTTGATTTTTTTCTTCCTTTTACTTTCCGCTCAAGGTAAAGGCCAAATCAGTAAAAGGTCAAGCTGACTGGTATGGATTATTATAATATTGTTCTCTGCCCATCCAGAAATCAATAGTGGATGTCATCATCCATTTTCCTGAAACATAGACACTAACTTCATTATCCTAATGCATGACAGAAAGCAGAGCCTGAAGCTATACCGAATTATACTTCTGTTCTCACAACTATCATTTGAACTTTAAAAATCTGCACATTAAAATCCTTTTCAAAGATTTCTCATTACAGCTGCTTCAGGATAGATCCTGAGCCAAGCCCTCCCAGTTCACGTTGGTGGGTATGTGAGTTTCACATTTATGTCTTGAAGGAAAGGCCAGATGATTACACTCTTCAACAACTCCAGAGAAAGAGACGTGCCCAGGCCACAAGCCTCCCCCAAGCCTGTGGCTTGAAATACAGACCCTAATCATTATAATCATTGTGACTGAGAAGCATCTATGACAGGTCCTTCTCTGGCCACGTGAATCCCCAGTTTTGGCCACACACACAATTCTAGTAAGCATGAAAATGACAATATGATCTGAGAAGTTAAAGCATTTAAACCCATGTCAGTCAACAGCCATGTAAGCGCATGATCTGAAATTTACTACCTCTGTGACAAAGTCAATCAATGAACACATTTAAATTGTGTTGCTTTGTAATATGGTGTCTAATAATGCCTACTTTGCAGCCTTTTTGAGAAGAATGAATATGTGTATAATATAAATTAATATATATAATATAAATGTATAATATAAATGAATATAAACATTTAAGTGTCTAGTTAATACATGGCATCTGCTTAATACAATTTAGTTTCCTTTGCTTGGATTATAGATTATAGATTTCAAAGGTTTTTAGGGCAAGTTCAAATATCAGCATCAATAACAGCAGAACAACTATGCAATGATAGTATTGTACAATTTATAATGGAATATTCAGTTTATTAAAAGGTTCTGTATTTAGGAAATTATGATGTGTCTCATCCTAGGATTAAAAAAAGAGAGAGAGAGAAAGAAAACAGTAAAACACATGGTCCTGAAATTCCTGTTTCCATTTCCAAGAATGTAGCCAAGTCAAGGGAACAATGAGAATAGGCCCAGACCAGAATGTCCAGGTAAGTACTATCTTGAAAAACACTGACACCCGCTCTCTCTCCTGCTCTGGAAAGTAAGACAACTGGTGCAGCCTGCAGAAACGACTCCTGTGTGTATGCTAAGTCCTTGGAATGTGGGTCTTACTATGGGACAAAACAAACCTCACTAAAACCCTCCCTGGTAACTGGTAACGAACAGAGCACGGTGCAGGGTGCAGAGGGTAGGTGGTCATCCAACTGGCTGCCACTGGGCGAAGCGCTGTGAGGAACGACTGGACAGCCTACTTTCTGGCAAGGCACCATAGGGCACAGAGGTACCAGCTGTCCAACCTGTTGCCACCAGACCTTCCCTGTAAGCATTTTCAATAAACCTACGTCTCACGTGCCATCTTCACATGCCATTTTGGGGCGGGGTGTCTCTCAGCAACCCTAGCAAACCTCGATTATGGATGCTACATGAGGATTTAAAAATCTGCCAAAATACAATATTCCACAATATACTCTAAAAGATGGTTTCTCCTTTAAAACAAAATTTCCAGCTTTAATTACTTACTACCAAAACAAAAAGAGCGTACTGCTTAAAAAGACATATATACATGTGATTCAGATATTAAATTGTACAGAAATTTTAACATGAGAAAATGCAATTGACCGCCCACTTAAAAATAATCTTTGGAGCCGGGCGTGGTGGCGCACACTTGTAATCCCAGTACTTTGGAAGGCGGAGACTGGAGGATCCGGGTTCGCGGCCAGCCTCAGCTCTCTCTCTCTTTCTCTCTCCCTGTCTCTCTCTCTCTCTCTCTCTCTCT